>VUQJ01042374.1:0-11555 GCA_015108635.1 Andinoacara biseriatus
CACACCAGGTCTCACTGTCATTGCCCACATGAGCGTTGAAGTCCCCCAGCAAGACGATGGAGTCACCAGATAGAGCACCTTCCAGCACCCCACCCGGGAACAGTTTTACCCTGCCCGGGATAGGGTTACCGGGGCCCCACCTTGGAGCCAGGCCTGGGGAGGGAGCTCTAGGGAGAGCGTCTGGTGGCCGGGCATTAGCTCGTGGTGCCTGGCCGCTTGCAGCCCAAAGAGGTTAAATGGGCCCGCCATACTGTAGGCCCACCACCCGCATGAGGCGTCGTAGGGTGCAGTGTCTGTCTGGCGGTAGCCAAGGGCAAAGGCCCTGGTGGACCGATCCTCGGCTATCAAGACTGGCTAAATTATAAATTTCCCTTAAAATACTCAAGGCCTTCAGGAAAATATGCAAGATGCTCCACTAAAGGCTTTATGAGTCCCCCTTAACGGAATTTGCTCCCTTGGCACGCACATTTTATATGCTGATGAAATGAACACATTTGGGTATGAAAGCAACTGGGGGCTACATATTTATAGGTTGGAGTTGATGGGATTAGTTCTGGGTCACGGTTAGGTCTGGGGGTGAAGCACCCACCCTAAGTACTTTCTATGACATTGCTGCTTTTTCTCCCAGTGTGGTTCCAGGTTGCTAGCATAGGTTATATTGTTTGTAACAGTTTGTGGGTCTAAACGCACACTAGTGTGATACCTTACCTTGTTTTTGTTATATAGCACAATTTACATCAGCACAGTAACAACAGAAGCCTTTAATCTCTTACCCCCATATATGACAAGCAAAAGAACATAGAAGGTTTATTCTTTCTTAATATAGTACAACATATGATTTTTTTCCAATGCCTTTTTTTAACTTCTTCCTTTTCCTCTTCTGCTTCCTGTTTTGGCAGGAGTACTTAGAGGCCTTAGAGGTGGAGAAACAGGAGCTTGGTCACCAGATTGATCACATTGTCATGGAAAACCGAGGCCTGCTGCAGCTGAAGATGTCTCTGGGTCTCGAAGTAGCAACATACAGGTACACTGAACTACCAGGTGCAGTTCATTTTAAAAGCACCATTAATAATTATTTTTCTACCTGACTGTGCGAGATTGGAGGGGATGGAGTCTCACCCAGCCTGCGTTGGGTGCCTGTTATAGGATTGAGCTCTGTTAAAATACCAAAAAAAACAATAAGAGGTAGAAGGTAATATAGACAGTACCTTAGAAATGAACTGTTTAATATATTTTTTAATGATTAAATAATTTGTATTATTGTCAAGTGAAACACTGATAAAAAATTATCAGTTACTTTACTGTGTTGTAGTACATAGTTTCTGTTGCCTTAAAGTGTACATGTATTAACACATCACTGGGAGGATCATGTGAGAAACTGGGCTGCTTGATGTCAGACAGATGGGGATGAATGTTACTTCAGATATCCTTCCTGACGTAAGCCCGAGGGAAATTTGTGTCCAGCTGGAATCAAAACCACCGACCTGCCACTTAACTGAACGTGTTAACAACCATAGAGTGACTGAAAAGTAACTGAATCTCATTTGAGAAAAAAAGGAAAACTAAATGAAAACAAATGACCAAAATCAAAACTATGATAACAACACTGAAAAACACTGAACTTGATTTGACAAAAAATATGTGTAAAATACACACGGTGAGCTCCCCTAATGAGCTGAACTTCCTGTTCCTCTCTGCAGCTCTGTGGCTGATGCTGACAGTGTGACTGATTTAGGAAGTCCAAATGTGGAGGCCAGCTCTCCTTCTTCTTTATCTTCATTAAACATGTTACAGCAGCTTGAACAGTGCTGTTCTTGGCTTGGTTAAAAATTTTGGCAAAAAGAAAAAGTCAGCAATGTGGCAGTGATTTTTTTTTAACATAAGTTTAATTAACTTTGTTTTTTCTTTCTGTAAAATATCTTTAAACATGTTTTTAAAATATACAAAATATAAACTAGAGTTCATATTTTAATATTGTATTTATTTATTTCCTAATATTAATATCATGATTAATATTATATTTTTAAATTCAGTGGTCTTCTGACATTTTACTGCAGTTTTCAAACAGATAAAGATTTTTTTTTGCAGATCCAACGGTTCTTCTCACCACAGCTCACTGATTTAAATCCTTCGTTTTTGACAGAAATTGCACAGAGACCATCAGAAGAAGGCTTTTGGATCCAGGAGCTGAGGAAAATACCAAATCTGATGAAGGCTGATAGATATTGATAAAAAATAAAATATACAGCAAAACATTTGGACTGGTACTGTAATTGATTGCACACTTATTTTTGAAATATTCTGAATTGTTAGTGATTCAAAGTGTCTCTTACTCATTAGTCAGATCACTTCCATCCACCCACTTCCATTTCCCACCTTCAGCTCTCAGACCGATCCAGTATCCTTTGATTCCTGAACTGATCCAGCTGTTGTCACTGACAATTTTCTGAGGACAGAGACAAAGTTATTAGAGATATTTAAATACTTTCCTCAAGACACCGTGACACCAGTTGTGTTTAAATCTAAAAAATATATATTTTTGTTTCATAACTCTGTAATAAAGATTCCCACAGTTCTCCCATTACCTTTTCATCAGCATTAAATACAACAGCCAAATCTGAAATCTTTCCTATGCAGTCTTTTTGAGCTTCTTCCCAGGTTTTCTGCCCAGCAATATCAGCATCATTAACTGCATAGCAGCTGGACTGAAAGGTCCAGCCTTTCTGACAAGAATTACACTGTCCTGCAAAGAGAGCTCAATTAATAAACAGCATCCATACATATTTATGTTAAATTAGGTATTTCCTGCAGTTGATGGATTTGGAACATACTGCTATTTTCTTTGGGACAGTAGGCATCAATGCTCCACTGAGCTCGACTAACATTGAGCTCCTTCCATGATGTCTTCATGTGTTGTATTTGCTCTGTTAGGTTTTTCTTCTCTGTCTCCAGCTGCTCGTTTTGCTGTGTGAGGTTTCTGATGTGTTTTTCTAAGCTAGTGAAGGCTTGTGTCAGGTTGTAAACCTGGAGTCTCAGATTGGTTTGGTTCCTTCTCAAGTCTTCTTCCACGAGAATTAATGTTGTGGTAACTGAAAAAAAAATCACACTCTTCTCTGGGTTTACAAACACACTGCAGATAAAAAAAAGTCATTTTAATAAGTTATACTCACAGTAAATGCGAAGGGCAATGATTAGTAGCAGAATTCCCCAGATTGCCGCTACTGAAGGACACAATTTAATACATTCAGACTTCTTATCTAAGAGGAAAAAAAAATTATATGTTATTATTTATATGTTTAAGATTTAAACTTGAAATTAAATGAGTCAATTGCTCCACGTTATTTAAGTAAAATTTTATACGCAGTAAAATGAAAGTGCATTATGTTTGCATCCTTATGACAAAAGACAAAGAATGTTTTCAGGGCAATAAAAAAAACTAGGAAATCTGATTAACCTGGTTTGGTGCCATTTCTGTTTTCATGCTTTAAAGTGACCAAGTGACTGATGATATTGTGTTTCTGGTGAGGACGCTACATTTGCAGAATACGAGGTGTGATTGTTTCTACCATTAATGCTCTTAAATGTTACTCACAGAGTAAAAAGCTGGATTTTATTCAGCTGAGGTTTTGCTGAGCGCGTGGATCTGAGATTACAAATATAACAGTTTTATGTGGGATCATTTCTGTTTTTTTGTCTCTTTTGTAAGAAGTATTACTACATTAAAAATGCTGAATAACAACAAAAGGAATTTAAGAAATAGCCCAAAAAATTTGATTCCTCAAGACAATTATTTTATTTTATTTTATTTTTTTCATTAAGATGTTTAAGATGCTGAAAAGATTTAAATACTTATTTCTGGGGTACATTTCTATATTAGTTATTCTGTCTACAAATTAATGTTGTTCACAAAATTCAGGAACAGAAACTAGCAAAATATAATAATCAAATTATCCAATGATTTGTGCAAAATTGCTTTTATGACATTAATGCAGGGCAGTGGAACTGTTTAATGTGATATAAATAAAATTGAATTGAACTGAATTAATCCTTCAAATACCACAATAGTGAAAAGCCTTTTCATTAAAGTCAAATCTGATTGCAGTCAGAATCATGAATCATATCACTTGCAGCAGTGTCCTCTCAGTATTAAATCATGAATGTAATGCAGTGTTGCATGTACTCTTGTCAATTAAAAATTATAAATGGCAGTTTTCCAGACATCGTTCCTGCTGTTATGAGCTTGAAGTCTGTGCTACAGTATCTGCTCACAACACAAACTATGTGCATGATATGCCCCCTTCATGCTACCCCAACAGCTCTGAGCCATTTGGTGATGACACAGGATCTCTAGTGATGCATGTTTGGCACCGGGACGTTTGCAGCTGATCATCTGAGCCCTGTGCATTCTTGAGTAAACCCTCGGTGGATCAGGTTCGTTCTGGTGCAACTTGCACCTCGATTGGATTTGAATGTGGGGAGTTTGGGAAACACAATAAAATTCCTAAAGTTTTGACCTTGTCTCTAAACATGTCCAGGTTCTAAAATGGGCTGATTAGTACTTGTTAAGAGTTCTTGTAGTAAAAGCAGCAGATTTATATTTTCTTTGTTTAACTCACTGTTTCTGACAGGAGTTGGTTCAGTTGCTTTATTTACGATGTTCATTTCTTCATACACAGGTTCCTCTTCTTTCTTTACTGAAAGATTGAAAGTGCATTTGGAATTATTTAGTTATTAACAACTACAATAATCCAATGCACATTTTGGTTATTTGTAATGAACAAATGTTGACATAATTCAATATTGTAAACCTATCTAACATGTCAGCTCTTTTTTCTTTTTTCCTGTAGACCTTCACCTTGCAAAATCAGGGGAATGTTTTATACAGCTCACCATCTTACTTGCTCCTGCTTATTAAAGTGTTTTTTTTTATTTTATTTGTTTTGGTTTACTATTACTGAAGAAAAGTCCAGCAAAAGAAACTGACATCGCATGAAACGATAATGACATAAAGATGCAGACTCTCATCCACACCATAAACTTCAGTTTTAGAATATCATTTGCAGATGCACTGTATTTGAAAAGCTTAGCTTACCTTCTGATGGCGATTGTTTATTAGGTTTTAATATGACCTCTGCCATTGTTGCAGTCCTTCTGTTGAGCTAATTGTGACTTATGCACTGAGAAATTGAGAAAT
This sequence comes from Andinoacara biseriatus, assembly GCA_015108635.1. Taxonomy (NCBI): domain Eukaryota; kingdom Metazoa; phylum Chordata; class Actinopteri; order Cichliformes; family Cichlidae; genus Andinoacara; species Andinoacara biseriatus. The sequence continues at coordinate 5,195 of VUQJ01042374.1, forward strand.
TGAGAAGTTGAACCTGCAGAGCATCATAATAAAGGAAGTTATTGTTTTCTTTCTTTCCCTTCATGCCTAATTTACCAACATCCCCCTTTGACTGAGGATGTAAGTTGCTTCCATATCTGGCTTCAAACTGTAGTGTGTAAAAATTACCTAATAAAGAACTGGGTTGGACCCTTTTTGCTTTCAGATCTGATTTAATTCTCTGTGGCAGAGATTCAAAAAGTTGATGGAAACATTCGTCAGAGATTTGGGTTCATTTTGACATGATAGCATCACACAGTTGATGTGACTCTCCCGCCCCAAATTTGAGTTCAGTGAGCCCACTGTTATGTTCAAGGTTTGACATGATTTGAGCTTTCTGACATGGGTCGTGGTGGTTCCCATCTTTAAGATGAGGGAGTGGAAGGTGAGCTCCAACTGTAGGGGGATTACAATCCAGGGTGCCGGAAAGGACAGTTCATCCGTTAGTTGAACCTGTGATTCAGGAGGAACAATATTTTCCTGGTCACAGAACAGCTCTTTGTCCTCTCAAGAATATTCTAGTGTGAGCATGAGTTTGCCAATCCAGTCTACGTGTGTTTTATGACCATGGAGAAGGATTTCGTCTGCATCCCTTGGAGTATCCTGTTGGAAGTGTATGTCCCAGCGGTAGTGCTCAGGACTTTTTTTTCGTCAGTGTGTCAGGAGAGGTCACCACTTTCTCTCCTTCAGTGATTTATGTCAGAGGACACAGAACACAGTATCAGAGAAAGTGCTGTGGCACAGTATGTTTAAATCTAAAGAAAATACATTTTGGCTTCATTAAGTCTGTAATCAAGATCCCCACAGTTTTCTCATTACATGTTCATCAGCATTGATTACAACAAACAAATCTGAAATCTTTCCTCTGCAGTCTTCTCGAGCTTCTTCCCAGGTTTTCAGGATTATTAATTACATAGCAGCTGGACTGGAAGTCCAAGCAGCCCTTCTGAAAAGGTTCATGCTGTTTTTCTGCAAGGAGAGAGATCAATTAATAAACATCTTGTCCTCTGTCTCCAGCTCCTCATTTTTCTGTCTCAGGTTCAGGTTTTCTGCAGTCGTGTTTGTAATCTGTTTTTCTAAGACAGTGGAGGCTTGTGTCAGGTTGTGAATCTGGAGTCTGAGCTCGGTTTGGTTCCTGTCCAAGTCTTCATTGTCACAGTTTGTTCTTGAGTTCTCTCAGCAGTCAGCATTGTTCATTGTCATGAATGAATGAATGAATGAGGCCACTGCAAAATCAAAATTAGCTTCTTATGTAGCAGCACAATGCACTTTTCTCCATTTTGTTTTTGTAATTTTATCACAGTTCAAATTATTTTCTATCTGTTCCAGTTCAGTTTTTCCAAACTTTTGTTGTTTAACATTTTTTAATTACCTTTGTAACTAACAGATTTACAACATTAGAAACAGAAAGTAGCATCCGTGTAGCTGATATAATTAAAAAGTGCGCTGATGTTTTTGGAGATGTCCGTTCCTTCTGGTCTAACAGTAGATTTTTAACATCAGTGAAACTCTAACAGTTGCAGTTACGTATATAAAAGATAGTTATCCACATTTTCATAACAATATTTCTTGCATTAGTATCTGTTCAGCAAGATCCATCCTGCCTTATATCAGTGATTCAGGTTAGTGGAAGTAGTTCAGTGGTGTGAGGGATATTTTCTTGGTGCACTTTGGGCTCTTTAGTACCAAGTGAGCACTCAAATGGCCTGCATAGTCAGCAGATCTCAATCTAGTAGATCAACTTTGGGGTGCAGTGGAATGGGAGATTCACAATGAGCAACCAACAGATCTGCAGCACCTGTTGGATGCCATCATGTCAATGTGGACTAAAATCTCCGGGGAATGTTTCCAGTACCTTGTTGAATCTATGCCATTAAGAGTTAAAGTGACTGTATATAAGAACACACTGTGTAAAGGATGCAAATGACTTTGTCATTAAAAAGCAGAAGTTGGTAGAAGAGAGAGAAATGAGAAGTGAGAAAACAATGAATTTATTTAGCATTGCTGTGAATAAATTATGATGATGAAGTTGATGGAGTTTATTTTTGTTGTAACAGTTTGCATGTTCTCCCCGTGTCTGTGTGGGTTTTCCCCGGGTACTCTGGTTTCCTCCCACAGTCCAAAGACATGCGCTTACTGGGGTTAGGTTGATTGGCTATTCTAAATTGCCCATAGGGCAATGAGAGTGTGATTGTGAGTGTGAATGGTGTCTGTCTTTCAGTTTTGGCCCTGCGACAGGCTGGCGACCTGTCCAGGGTGTACCCTGCCTCTCTTCCTATGTCAGCTGGGATAGGCTCCAGCCCCCCCCGCGACCCTGAAAAGGATAAGCGGAAGCGAATGGATGGATGAACAAATAATTTGGTTGGAAGAAACAATACTTGATTAAAACTTTTGACAGAATGAAAAATTCAACAGCAATGTGGCAATGCTTTTAATATAACAGACTAAAATGAACAAACAAACCAAAGATAGCTGCATCACAATAGCTAAATCAAAATATAGTCTTCAGGCAACAGTCCTGTTTGATGTGAAGTAATGGAGCGCCCTCTGTTGGACAAACAGCGTCAATTAGAAGAAAGAAAGAAGAAACTCTTTATTGTCATTGCACATTTTGCATGCAATGAAATTCTGTTTGACAGCTCTCCCTTTATTTCATGGCAACATATAAATATGAACAGGAAAAACACTGCATATCAATATACAAACTGTTAGTACTGTTTCTGAACAAAGTACAAGAAAACCACCTCAGTAACACAAATGAATAACAGCAGAGTGCCACTTTTTTTTTCTAAATGCTGGCGTCTGCATTTAGAAAACTGAAGTTTTACTGCAGTATTCAAACAGATAAAGCTTTCTTTTTGCAGATCCATTGGTTCTTCTCATCACAGCTCACTGATTTAAAGCCTTTATTTTTGACAGAAATTGCACGGAGACCATCAGAAGGAGACTTTAATATAACAGACTAAAATGAACAAACAAACAAAAGATAGCTGCATCACAATAACTATATCAGAATATACTCTTCAGGCAACAGTCTTGTTTGATGTGAAGTAATTCATCGCCCTCTGTTGGACAAACAGCGTCAATTAGAAAATAGAAAGATGAAATTCTTTATTGTCATTTCACATTTTTCATGCAACATTGAGCTCCTTCCGTGATGTCTTCATGTGTTGTATTTTTTCCAGAACTTGTGTCAGGTTGTAAATCTGGAGTCTCAGATTGGTTTGGTCCATCTTCAAGTCTTCCTCCACGAGAATTAATGTTGTGGTAACTGAAAAAAAAAATCCCGTTACATTCTTCTTTGGGTTTACAAACACACTGTAGATAAAAAAAAGTAATTTTAATAAGTTATACTCACAGTAAATGTGAAGGACCATAATTAGTAACAGAATTCTCCAGATTGCTGCTACTGTAGTAGAAAAACTGATTTATTCATATGTTTAAGATTTTAACATGAAATTAAATGAGTATATAGCTTCTAATTATTTAAGAAAAAATGTATGTGCAGTAAAATGAAAGTGCATTATGTTTGCATCTTTATGAGAAAAGACAAAGAATGTTTTCAGGGCAATAAAAAAAACTAGGGAATCTGATTAACCTGGTTTTGTGCCCTTCCTGTTTATGTGCTTTAAAGTGACTGATGATATTGTGTTTCTGGTGAGGACGCTACATTTGCAGTATACGAGGTGTGATTGTTTCTACCATTCATGCTCTTAAATAGTACTCACAGAGTAAAAAGCTGGATTTCATTCAGCTGAGGTTTGGCTGAGCACGTGGATCTGAGATTACAAATATAACAGTTTTATGTGGGATCATTTCTGTTGTTTTGCCTCTTTTGTAAGAAACATTACTATGTTAAAATTTTTATCTGAATAACAGAAAAATTAAAAAAAATAGCCCCAAAATGAGATTCCTCAAGACAATTGTTTCACTTTTTTATTAAGACATTAGACAATTTAAAACATTTAAATGCTTATTTTGGGGGATATTTCTATATTAGTTATTCTGTTTACATTATTTTGTTCCTAAATTCAATTAGCAGTCTAATTATTGCATCATGTAATAATTTGTGAAAAATTGCTTTTATACAGGATTTGATGCAAATCGTTATTAATTCAAGGCAATGAAACTGTTGAACCTTAAACTTTGCTCCATGAGGTGATCGTTTGTTATGATTTGATGCTATATAAATGAAATTGAATGAACTAAATTAATCCTTCACCACGATGGTGAAAAGACTTTATTATTAAAGTCGAATCTGATTGCAGTCAGAATCATGAATCATATCACTTGCAGCAGTGGCCTCTCAGTAGTAAATCATGAATGTAATGCAGTATTACATGTACTCCTGTCAATTAAAAATTACAAGTGGCAGTTTTCCAGACATCATTCCTGCTTTTATGAGCTTGAAGAAGGAAAACACACAAGTCTGTGCTACAGTATCTGCTCACAACACAAACTATGTGCGTAATATGCCCCCCTTCAAGCTACCCCAACAGCTCTGAGCCACTTGGTGATGACACAGGATCTTTAGTGATGCATGTTTGGCACCGGAAAGTTTGCAGCTAGGTTGCAGGTTGATTATTGATTTTGTAATTGTATCACCAGATCTGCGGCCATATGTTTTGGACACTCTGGTGAACAGAGGAGCTGAGCTGTCAACCACCTGGTGGTGAGTTGGATCAGGTGGCGGGGGGAGATGCTAGACAGACCTGGCGCACCTAAACATGTTGTGAGGGTGTGCTGGGAATGCCTGGGAGAAGCCCAGGTCCGCGGGATGTTCAACTCCCCCCTCTGGCAGAACTTCGACAGCATTCTGAGGGAGGCTGAGGACATTGAGTCCGAATGGACCATGTTTCGCACCTTCATTGTTGAGGCTGCTGCTCAGAGCTGTGGCTGCAAGGTGCTTGGTGTCTGTCATGGTGGTAACCCCCGAATCAGATGGTGGTTACCAGAGGTGAAGGGAATCATCAAGCTGAAGAAGGAGTCTTATCGGGCATGGTTAGCCTGTGGGACTGCAGAGGCAGCTGAGAGGTATTGGCAGGTTAAGCGGAACGTGGCTCAGGCAGTGGCCGAAGCAAAAACTCTGGTGTGGGCTGTTGGGGCTGCTTCTGCAGTAATGCGGATGCTGCACCGGTCTGTCATGGTGAAGAGGGAGCTGAGTGCAAAAGCGAAGCTGTCGATTTACTGGTTGATCTACGTTCCTACCCTCACCTATGGTCACAAGCTTTGGGTAGTGACCGAAAGAATAAGATCGTGAATACAAGTGGCGGAAATAAGTTTCCTTCAAAGGGTGGCTGGCTTTGCCCTTGGAGATAAGGTGAGGAGTGCAGCCATTCAGGAGGGGCTCAGAGTAGTTCTCCTCCACATCAATAGGAGCCAGTTGAGGTGGCTCGGGGATCTGATTAGGATAGCGCTTGGGCGCTGGAGAGATTACATCTCTTGGCTGGCCTGGGAATGCCTGGGGGTCACCCCCGGGAGAGCTTGTGGAGGTTGCTTGGGAGAGGGAAGCCTGGGGCTCTCTGCTTAGGCTGCGGCCCATGCGACCTGGCCCCAGGTAAGTGGAAGTGAATGGGTAGATGGCTGGAAAAGTAATGAGAAATATGTGGGGATCTTAATTACAGACTTAATTAAACAAAAATATTTTTTCTTTAGATTTAAACATACTGTGGCACAGTGTTTTCTCTGGTAATCATCATCATCATCTAACTTTATTTATCAAGCATTTTAAAAAGCCACAGCAAATACAAAGTGCTGTACACCAAATGATTAAAATAATCAAAGGAAACAATCAATTAAAATAAATAAATAAATAAAAACTGTAATACATGAAAACAGGTAAGATCAGTGTCTCATGCTGGGTTGAAGGCCAGAGAGTATAGATGAGTTTTAAGATGAGTCTTAAAAATAGACCATGTAGGCGATCATCTAATGTGCACAGGCATTTCATTCCACAACTTAGGGGCAACAATGGAAAAAGCTCTGTCCCCTCTGAGCTTCTGCTTAGATCTCTGTATGCATAAAAGCATCTGATCAGATAACCTGAGATCTCGGACAGGAGAGTAGGGACAGAGCAGTTCAGAAAGGTAAGGTGGAGCAAGGCCATTTAAGGAGTTAAAAACAAATACAAGGACCTTAAAATGGATTCTAAAGGCTTCGGTGAAGCCTTTGAAGCCAGTGAAGTGCAGCCAGGACAGGTGTAATATGCTGTCTTTAACATGTCCAAGTCAGAAGACGTGCATTTTGAACCAACTGGAGACGTGAAAGAGAAGACTGGCTGACTCCAACATAGAGTGTGTTGCAGTAATCAAGCCTAGATGTAATAAAGGCATGTATCACTGTC
>VUQJ01042377.1:0-10235 GCA_015108635.1 Andinoacara biseriatus
TCCTGTTCTGGTGGTCTGGGTGTGGTGTTTTTTTTGTTTCTCGTTTCTTTTTCGGCAGAGTGGGCGGCTGGGCCTCCTCCTCCTCCTGGAGGGCGGAGCTGGAGGTTGGAAATGGAGCGACCCACACACCTGGGTCCTATCAGGGATTCCAGCGGCTCATAAAGACCAGCACTAACCTCCAGTCTCCGCCAGAGTGTTAGCACCACTAAGTGGTAATGTGCCCCCAGCCCTCCGAGACGGATCTATTCTGGAAATCGGTGTACTGTTTCTGTGGACGTGTTCAAATCCCTTTCTCTCTTGTCGTCAGGCTCCTGCTTCCCAGCCTCCCGCCTGCCTGCCCTCCCCGGACCTCTCCGCAGTAAGACCACACTCATCTTCACTCCTCGCGGAGCCGCCGACACTTACCCCTGTTAACCTTGCTTTTGGCTCTGTGTGTGTTCATTCCTAAATAAAGCGGATTTCTGTTACCCACGAACCGCCGAGTCTGCTCTTGGGTCCACCTCAGACCCCTTCATTGTGACAGACCCAGTATATGCTGTTATGATCTGAGTCATTTCACAAATTTGTGCTGCAAGACCACCACGACCATAAAGTGCTGAGCACATAGCACCAGCAATGGTTATACTATGGCTATATATAATCTGTTGTGAATGTGAATATGAAGAATTTCAGCATGGAAGAGCAGCTTTTATGCAGGCCAGATAAATTGTGTTGGAAATGGAACATCTTAATTTCTAAGTTTTTATTTGGAAATTACTTTTGGAATTTGGATTTCCAACAACTAAGAAAATGAAGCTGACAAGATAACTCATCAAGCTCTCTGCAGCAATTAAAGTTGCAGGAATATCATAGACTTTATATAAAAGTGAAGCCAATGCAGAAGCATAAATTAAGCCTAAATTGTGTTTAATGACAAGGTGAGTCACTTAGTTACAAGAAGCTGTAAAAAAAGAACAAGTCAGAAAAAGTTTATACGTATCCGCTCTCGGCCTCTGTACCCTCTCACCTTTGACCTCAGTAATTGCACTTCTAATGAGTTTGTGGTTGCCCAGTGCATAAGTAAACACTGCGTCTCAGCTGCTTTGTAGCCCTTTTAACCTTGGGTCAGTGTGAGATGATGACACAGAGAGAGCAAGACAAACATACACTAAGACATATATCTTCACTGATAGTGTCAGAAAGACTGATAGTCACCATAAGTCTCATGTAGAAGGAGGTGATAACACAGCTGTATACAAACATCGGGGTCAGCAGACCAATCAGAATCCACATGAGCTGATGGGACTGAGGATGGTGGGACTGAGGATGGGATGGTTGTGGTGTTGTTCCTGCCGGTTGACCTAATAAAAACAGTGGTTACTTCCTGTTTGTACTTCAGTTGTTTCACCACACGTGCATTGCTTGTGTGTTGAGGTCATAATTCTGCTTCTGATCAGTTTATAAAAAGGTTCCCCCCATCTAATTCCAAAATAAATTTCAGTAACTTTGAGCTGTTTGGTTTCAGAATCTGAATCAGAAAAACTTTAATGTTCACTGCAAATAAGTGGAAAATTTTCTTGAACTTGGCTCTCAATATATACAAATAAAACAACATAAAATACACTATGTTCACCACACAGCAAGATTAAAACATTTTTTAAAGGAAAACAAGTTAAATATTAAAAATATAAAAATTCATCATGAGTTAATCATGTTAATAGGAGTTGAGAAGAATGATTTCTTAATGATATTGGTCCTGGGGACCCTATAGCAAGGAGGAGCTGAAATGAGCTGTGCAGCGGGTGTTACAGTATATTAGTGCTGACTTTACGTCTATCTGCTTGAATGTGAAGCTCTGACAGTGATGACTGTATGGTGCCAGTTTTTTATTTGCCTGCACAGAAAAGGACGGTGCCCCAGTCTGCATGTCCGAGATACCTAAAGGGGACATATCATGCAAAATCCACTTTTTTAAATACATTTTTTTGTATACTGTGAGTATGTAGGAGTGCAGAAAATTTAAATGTATTCACTCCCGGTGCTGTGGAGATATCTTTATATTCTTTATGGGTCTTACTTTTCACTCTGTTCAGTTTTCTCTATTCCCTATTATGTTTTCTGGTCTATTACGTCACAGTATCTGCTGTGGAACTGCTAAACATGGACCTTTTTTTCTCGCAGCGATTTGTCCTCTTCAGACTCTGGTTCGAACATCTGAGGCTAGATGGACAAGTCTCCCGTTGTTGACATCTTTAATAAACTTGGGAATAAAAAGTTTCTCTGCTGGTAGCTAATCGTATCGCTGCTATCAAACTACAAAAATGGGGTGGAGTGGAACACCCTATGACCTGGAGGGGGGCAGGGCATGAAACGTTAAATCCACATTTAAAGAGACGGCACCAAAACCAGTTGCTCTAAGACGCGCCCCGGAACAGGGGTAAACAAGGGGTCTGTGGAGCTACAATAATGAGGAATTCAGACCAAAGCAATGTAGTTCTACTTTATATAGACTACGAGTGAATGATTTACATATGAAAAGGAAGGATTTAAAAGCATGATATGTCCCCTTTAAAGGCGTCTACTTGCTCCACTACCTGCTCTTTAATCTCCAGTGGTTGAAACAGTATTGGTGTGCATCACTATCCTACAGCAGCACAGCTTCTTCATTTTTGAAACAGTCAGCTCTAAGGCGCTCATTAATGAGCATGCTGAGTGTGTCCACATGCTGACAATATGCTGCTAAGATGTCAGAATCAGCAAGGCCATGTCGTCTGCAAGGAGTCTAAACATAGTCATAGACAGATGCACACTGTTTCACAAAATGTGATCAACTGATCTGTGGGGTTTTTTCTCTTACATTGTACTGTATTTAACATTACAATATAAAGTCCCTAGATACAAATATGTTCTGAACTGGTACTATATAAATAAACTAGTATTCATAGTATTCAGTATTCATAGTAATGGTGTAAATCAAGCAGAGCAATAAATATTCATTTATGTATTTTTCTATGATCACTACTTTATATGAGGCTTTGGCTAAATAGAAAATAGATCCAGTAGTCCCTCCCAGAGCATCACTACTGCTGTTTGTCAAAAGTGCCTGCATTTCAAAATTATATGACTTTAGCATCAGTGCTATTATGTCAACACTCGTCATGCCTAATCCTGAAATTCACATTTAAACATATTAGGTCATTTTGAAAACCTAACCTTGTTTTTGTGTGTGTCAAATAGTGATGTGTCTTTCATAAAAGAGCTGGGTGTAAGAGCCGATGCTTGGTAGTGAATCAGAAGAGCAGACTCCCATTGAATGAGAGTCGGCTCCCCAATTTCTCATTAGCTCTGCTTAAAAACCTGAGGACAGGGACAGAACTGATGGGCACACCATGCAGCCAGTCACAAAGGGTGGCATGGGATTATAACATTATGTTTAAAGCAGAGGGGGAGATAGATGTTCCACCGTGCACGGACATAGTCCAGATACAGACAGCAAGACGGCGAGAGAGCGGTGCAAAAACTCATGAATATGAGTGATATTCATAAAAGAAGCAGCATTTGGCAGTTAACACGTGGATCCCCATGCGTCCTCCCCAAAACTGCAACACAAAGCAAAATGAAAGCCTCAAGCGGCGATTAAAGGCCCTCGTCGCCTGTGAGTCCCCTGCGAGCTGCCTGAGAGCCGCTGCTCCTGCCAGATGTAATCCTTTAACAGGATGTAATTTTTTTTAAATGAGACAAATGCGCAAAATGAAGCAAATATAAAATTGATCACAAAAAGACTAAAGCCAAACGGGTTTCTTAGCACACAAACCATTCATTTTTGATTATTTAGGCTAAAATATGAGGCTACAAATCACAAGTAAAGAACCGTTTGGGAGCCGAGAGAGCCGGCTCTTCTTTGAGAGCCAAACCTAAAGAGCCAGCTCTCTTAAAAGAGCCGAACTTCCCATCACTAGTGTCAAAGACTATCCAGGGAATGAGAGTGCAGTGAGGTGTAAAGTATAAATCTCTCAAAAAGGACAGAAGCTGTTTGGGCTGACAAAATTGTAACTTGTTCTGCCACCACTCCAACCTTAAAACTGTCCTTTAGAAAAAAAACTGTTATCTCTCTGTGTCCAGTACATCAATGCAACAATTCCAGCAGAATCAGACAGAACCACAATATTTGATACTGAGATGTGGCTGCATAACTACTTATATTCTGTTGTCTCTGTTTTGATCTTTTAATTTTATTTGTAGACAAGATAGACTGTATTACAATTTATGTCTTTATTGGTTTGTATTTACATACCTTGTGGCTGCAGTTCAAGTAGTTTGGTTGGTGTTCCTCTCCTGATCTTGTCTATATCATTTTCTTTTGCTGTGACCTCACATTCATACTCAGTGTTCATTGCCTCTGGCCCAACATTGAGTAAGATGAAAATGTACTTGAACTGGCTTGAGGTTTCTTTATGCATGATAATGTTATCACAGTTGTCCATTTCCTTCTGGCATAGCAATTTTCTTGGTCTGAAAAGCAACAAAGAAATTTTATTATTTATTTAATTTTATTGAACTTTTCTTTAACCAGGAAAAAATTGAGATTAAAATCTCTTTTTCAAGAGTGTCCTGGGCATGACAAATTTGACAAATGAATATTAGACAGGCAACCAGCTTTACTGAATCTTGAGGTACTATTTTATTATTATTATTATTATTTTATTTGAAAGTATGTTAATTAAAGCTGCAGTATACAGATTTCTTGAAGAGTGTGGATCTGCAGATTTTAAATATACACAGCACTACTAGCATACAAACAGCGGCTTCATTAAGGCGTCTATACAAAAGTTTGAAAGTGTGGGGTTTTTTTGTTTGTTTTTTTACAAAAGAAATTTGGAACCATTTACTTAAAAAAGAACTCAAAAGCAAAAGTTCTTTTTAAAGAAGTTCTACTGACAGATGAATCCATCTTGGAAATAATACAGTGAAACCAGGAAACATACGTTGATACTTTGTTGAGTCGAACATCTAAAACGGAGTTGGGGTCTGCTGTATGCTCACAGCTGATGGAAACTGTTTTATCTGGGTTAACAGTCTTATTCTGCGGCTGGATCACCTCAAAACCTGATGAATGAAAACCCCAAAACATGGTTAAAAACCCGATCTCTAAGTCTTCTTTTTGCCAATAATCAAAAGAGTCCATGTTGATAGTTATGGACGAGTAAATCTTTTTATTCAGCACATCGTTTTCATTTTCTTCTATCAGATGTCAAGATTTCTTATTGACAGACTGACTGTGAGTTTGTGTCAGAAATACAAATAACTCCAGATACATTTTCTGTAAACACTGTAGTCATTTTTAATCTCTGGGTAAATAGTCCTTATTATTAATCATTAAAATGGAAAATTTGAACTATAATAAACTGCTACAGTCAGTAGAAGGTGGAATTGAGAGTCCTACCGTAGCTTGGGTTGAAGATGATGCTCAAATAAAGATAAATAAAGACAGTGTTGACGCTGGAAAGTATCATCTTTGCCTCCTTGTTGTAAAAACCTGAACCGAATCTCAACACATTCTGTGTTTGTACAGAGCCTGCATTATAAACTGCCATTTGAACTGTTTGGTTTCTGTGGGCAGCACTCTTTCCTGTAGTCGTCAGATGATTCTCATTTTTTCCTTTTCGTTCACAACTCAAAGACTTCACATCACACATCCGGGACTACAGGAAATATTTTGCATTTGTTTCACTCTGTTTACATTATTTGGAGTTACAACTTTTTTATATACAACTTCTGAAGAAAAACACACACACATATATATATGTGTTTGTGTGTGTATATACAGGGTATATACACACACACTCATAAAAAATCAGGCACCTTTTTCTCAGCCCCAATTATTCAATTCAATTTGATTTTATTTATATAGCACCAAAGCACAACAGTTGCCTCAAGGTGTTTTATATTGTAAGGTAAAGACCCTACAACAAGTACAGAGACAACCCAACAGTCAAAACGATCCCCTATGAGCAAGCACTTGGTGAGAGTGGGAAAGAAAAACTCCCTTTTAACTGGAGAAACCACCAGCACAACCAGGCTCAGGGCCAGGCTGTCATTTGCTGTGGTACATTCCAAAATATTTATGTCAGTAATCCTTTAAGTCTGCTTCATACTAAAATGAATGCATGCACGTGGTGATCAGGAATGGAGTTGTGGCATTCAAATCACAAGTGATTACTGTTACAAGCAGGGGTTAAAATGGGATTTGGCAGGTGGGAGAGCTCTAAGATGGGCATTGGGGGAATCACATAGAAATAAGTCACATAATAATTTGCATTGTGAGCTCCAGTACATTATATCTTGTTTACAGACTGCAATCAGCTGACTTTGATATTTATGGTTCTAGCCAATTAATTCAACAAGATATAAGCAGATGTTTAACGTTCTTCATCTTGTTTGACATTCATCTTGTCTCATTTCACACCTCTAGACAGTATAAAGGTTAACATTTGGTGAGTGGCTCTAATAAGCATCGTCACTTCAAAACCAAACACATCATCATTCAAATAGACACACACCAAAAGCTACTTTTTTTTTCATTAAAAAAATCTATTTTTTGTTTTTTTGTTTTGTTTTGTTTTGAATACCATCTGGAAGGCCTGGGTTTGATTCCACCTTGGCCCGGCCTCTCTCTCACTGTGTGGAGTTTGCATGTTCTCCCCGTGTCTGCGTGGGTTTCCTCCGGGTACTCCGGTTTCCTCCCACAGTCCAAAGACATGCATGTACTGGGGTTAGGTTAATTGACTACACTAAATTGACCATAGGTATGACTGTGAGCGTGAATGGTTGTCTGTCTATCTGTGTTGTCCCTGTGACAGGCTGGCGACCTGTCCAGGGTGTATACTGCCTCTCTCCCTATGTCAGCTGGGATAGACTCAAGCCCCCCCGCGACCCTGAAAAGGATAAGCGGAAGCAAATGGATGGATGAATGGATGTTTCTCTCCTAAACAAAGGTTACGGTTTGGGTTGGGCTGTCTCAATGATGACTTAGACCTCATCGGGTTAATAACTATGACTTGATTCCAATATTGGGACATCAAGGACAAGGACTCACCCTCTGGGTCTCAGCAGCTAGACATAGTAAAATAAAGCACTCACAAGCGGCTGTCACACCCAATATTGCTGAGATTTCTTGTGGATAACAGATTTAAAATGAGATTTCTAAGGTTGTCATTTAATTGGATGGCCTGGTTATCGACAGTTATAGAAATTGGCTGAATTTGCTTTTTATTTCATTTTATCCTAACACTTTGCTGACCAAAGAAAAACATTTGATAGATGATACTGTCATGGAACGGCTGTGTGGCAGGCAAGAAGGAGAACCCCAATGCAGGATACGCCAGGCAGAGGTTTAGACTTAAAATCTGATTTATTTGAGGAGCAGGAGTGTGAAACCGATGCTTCAATACGTGCTTCAAACCCTGGGCTTACAACTCCAGAGAACCACTGCTTCGAAGCTTGATTCAGGACGAAAAAAATCACGTGACATATGACGTCTGAAGCAGCAACTGCTTAGTTCTCGGAATGAATCACCTGATTGGTTCAGGTGATTCGATGATTACAAGTGAAGGACCGAGAGCGATACAGTCAGCTAGGTTCATGCTCGCACAGTTTTACCGTCGTTATTGCCAACAGTAACCACTGAGTGATGACTTAAAGACAACCTTTGCTGGCAATCTCTCGCTTGTCCTTTCAACATGATGGCAGACGCTGTCACAGAAGCACATGGCCCTAAATTAAATACTTTTCCACAAGTGCCTTTTTTTCTTTCTATTTTTTCCTCCTCTGTCACTTGCCTCTGGTCTCTGTGAATACAGTTGAACAATGTACTTCATCGAAAATGCCCCTGTAGTTACACAAGCACACCCCGTTAATGCCATGTTTTCCCAGCACTCTGCTCAATAACACAACACACATTCATCCATCTTTATTTGTAAATAGAACCTGTTATCATGATATTTGGTTATAATGTGCTGAAAGAATAGTTAAAAATAAGTATATTATTTGGGTTTTGCTTTCGTGTTCATGGTCGGACAGAAATAACACAGAGACAGAATAAGGACTCAATTATTAAATTTAATTAGGCATTTTCAAACAGTGTCAGATCCATCTGGTCCAGGCTGCGTACCATGGCTCTGGTGGTGAAAAAGCCAGGGAATGAAGTCTGACACGCTCTCTTCTTCAGTGCACGTTTGTCATAGTTGAAGTCCGTGTATAATTGAAAGCATTGCACTTTTCCAGGAGAGGGGGCCATAATTGAAGCTTCAAGAAATGAACCCATTTTCGAAACAAAAGCTTCACAAAAGCTTAATTTTCACATCACGACAGGCTAGTGGCAAAAACGCAGTGCACAAATACACAGCCTGAAGAGCTGAGGCAAGCATAGGAAACACACAACAGGGAACATATGACGACACAACAACAGGCACTGAAAACACAGGACTTAAATACACAGGATAATGAGGGGAGTGGGAACAGCTGGGAACACAGGTGACACAAATTACTAAGACAAGACCAGGAGTAGCAAAACTGAACACGACAAAGAGGGACCAGGAAGTAAGACGAGGGAACAGAGTTGCAGACCTGACATAAGCTTCAGGGGCCGCATCCTTCGAAGGACCCAGCCTATGTAGACCGGGTCCTTCGCAGCCCACGAAGACCGCAAAGGCCGGAAATGAGCGAATAATTAATTTCCAATTATATTAAGTGAGACAATGTTGAATAAAACTATCCAGTTATGATGCTTAACTTTAATCTCAGGCAAGCTGATTTACTCAGAAACAAATAAAACAGTGAAATAAACCAAATATCAACCATTAGAGATCATCTGAGTGAGTTATAATTGTATTTAACTTCCACTCGGTGGCGAAAGCCAGCGGGGGTTTGAAAAGGACATGCCGGGAATCTAGAGCAGCGGCAACGGACAGCTCCGACGTCGGAGAACTTTTTTGCATATAAGCGATATATTGATAAAACGAGCTCATATTTGAGGTTTACACATCTACATTCTCGCCTAAAAAAAATCTTAAAAGTGTATTTTGTGTCACAGAAACAGTAATTTTTCAAACTTTTTGGCTGAAAAAGGAATCATGGGATATGGTAGGCCACGAAGGATACACCGGACCCATCCTTCAAATTAAGCTAAAAGAAAGACGCATTCCTTCGAAGACTCCGCATTTGGAGAAGTCTTCGAATTTAGACAGCCTTTGTCGACAGGAGTCTTTGGACAGGAGTCTTTGAATTTGGACAGCCTTCATCGCTTTGCTGTGACGTAATCGGCCTACAAATGCGACCTTCGAAGGATCCGGCCCCTGAATTTGGACACAGCTATTGAGAAACACAAGGAACTAGAAAGGAAACCAAATCCCACAATCAAAACCCAAAACAAAATAGAGAAAAACAAGCAAAAATAAAACACGGGGTCCACAGGACCCCGGACCATGACAGATACATCAAGATAAACAAGAATGGTTCACTGTTTTTGACAGAACTCGGCTAAATTTACTTTTTATTTCAATGTAAGAGAAAAAAGCTAATCTTATACAGACCAATCAGAGACCAGTATTGTGGGAGTATTTATTCTGTGGTTTACATTCATCTTACTCATGCACATAAAGATTTTACAGACACACAAACTGTGAAAAACAGGATGTGGATTAACACTGGTGATGATAATTATGTTTATCACATAATCCAACAATGCATGCAACTGTACCACAGATAGCAGAGCACAGCTGCATACAGTTAATTCAACAAAATTCACTTTATTTTATGCTATATTTTTCTATTTTACACTTCTTTTTGTGTAAGAAGATGGGTGCAATGGATCTCAAAGAAGCTGTGCTGTTCTGAGTGGGCATGTGCAGCACTGCAACTGACTGCCGTAGTTCAATCTTCTGAACAGGTAACTATGATTCATCCTAAGCCCACTGATGATTAACTTTTTCAAGCAGTAGAGAAGCGTACTGTAACCACCCTGAAGCAAGAGAAACAGACTTACCTTGTCCAGGGTTTGGACTCAAGACCTGATAGATCGTCCTCTTCAGATGCTCAGTTCAGCACTCGCAGTACATCCGCTTCACCTTACCATACCAGACAGCTGTTCATCAAAGATTTACTGCATGGGACAAATATGACAAATCCAATCCAAGTTGATTTTACTTAAAAACATAAGTTCATTCATTTCAATTTTTTTTTTCTGTAAGCCCTGCCAA
>VUQJ01042383.1:0-15586 GCA_015108635.1 Andinoacara biseriatus
TCGTGGTGAAGAGGGAGCTAAGCATAAAAGCGAAGCTGTCTATTTACCGGTCGATCTACGTTCCCACCCTCACCTATGGTCACGAGCTTTGGGTAGTGACCGAAAGAATGAGATCGCGAATACAAGCGGCGGAAATGAGTTTCCTTCGAAGGGTGGCTGGCCTCTACCTTAGGGATAGGGTGAGGAGTGCGGCCATCCATGAGGGGCTCAGAGTAGAGCCGCTGCTCCTCCACATCGAAAGGAGCCAGTTGAGGTGGCTCGGGCATCTGATTAGGATGCCTCCTGGCTGCCTCTTGGGTGAGGTGTTCCGGGCATGTCCCACTGGGAGGAGGCCCCGGGGTAGACCCAGGACATGCTGGAGAGATTATATCTCTCGGCTAGCCTGGGAACGCCTTGGGGTCACTCCTGATGAGCTGGTGGAGGTGGCTGGAGAGAGGGAGGTCTGGGCTTCTCTGCTTAGGCTCCTGCCCCCACGACCCGGCCCCTGATAAGCGGAAGAAAATGGATGGATGGATGGATGGTTCATGACAAAGTAAATTCCTGGGTATGAAGCTGCTGAAATGGAATAAAAGAAAATTCAATGTGAACCGGAATCATCTCACTAATGAAGGACAGACTCATTTGCTGAAATGATGTTTGGGACATATTTTTAATATTGTAGAGTCTATCAAGGTTTTTTTTATTAAAAAAAAAAATTTTAAAAAAAAAAAAACCCTGCTTCAACTTAAAAAAAAACACTACAATGATTGTAAGATTATCTTATTTTGATTTAACATTATCCTTGTATCACTTGGGAGTGGTTGTTGGGAACTGTGTGGTCAGTGAGGCCTAATATCAAAATGTACGTGTTAAATAACGATTCTCCATGTTTTGATCAGAAATCTAAGTTTAACACAGGAAAGATATGAATATGTTTTGTGAAAAAGTGCAACAAGTAAACGTGATGAAGCCTCCAGTGTACACAAACATACATAATGAAAATTTTTTTTCTATTTTGCAGACAGTTTCCTGGTGATGCACCTGAAAAAAAAAATCAAGAACAAATATTGCATACACGTTACCTTTTGGCCATTATAAAGGTATAAATAGTTACTTTGAGGTCCATTAAATAGTCCCAAAGGGAACATTTGTGTAGGTTTGAGATGTAGGAACAGAAGTAGACTCAAACCCCACTAAGAGTGTGCTGCAGCTACCACACGTGGGTTTTTTCACACCTTGCTTCGTGATGACACGCATAATAAATACCTGGGACTCCCCACCTTTTGGTTTTGGAACTTAAGAAGTGAACCTGGATAAGAGGTGAATTGTCAAGCTTTTGAGACTATTCTAAAATGCACTAGATTATTTCACCTGAGCAAGGATAGTGTTGAAACGGAAAGGCAACATTGCAATGACAACGTGATATGAAAATGTAAGGCAATAATATTTGAGGTTTACAAAGAAGTTCTGTTTTTATTTAATCAAGGTCGTTATGGGAGAGAAATATCCTTGTTTGTATTGTTTACGTCCTAAGAGAATTTCAAACACAGCGGCTGAGTTATCAAGTTATTATCAAATGTTTTAATGGATTAATGGATTAAATGGTAAATGTACTAGTTCTTTTCTACTCTAGCTGAGCACTCAAAGCAACAAACTTGCACTCACTGTTTCAAAGTGCTTTCAATCTAACATTCATCCTCCAGCAGTTACATCGGACAGCAACTTGGGGTTCAGTATCTTACCCAAGGACACTTTGGCACGCAGACTGGAACAGCCAGGAATTGAACCACCAACATCCCAAATAGTAGATGACCTGCTCAACCTCCTGAACCACAGCCACCCCATAATAATAAGCTCATTGATATCTGGAAACTTACATTCAAAAAACATGTACAGCAACACAGACACATTGTAAATGTTGAGAAATTAAGAAATACACATGTAAGAGTGATTGACTTAAGCTGACGCCTGAAGGTATAAACGTTGTCAAATATATCAAATTAGAATCTATTTCCATAAGTCATTTGTGGAAGCGGTACAGCTAATGTGAAAATGTCCCGTGACCAGATATTGTGTTTAAATGTTACAAGACAGCAGAGGTAATGGGCAATTTTTAAAGAAGAGCCTTTTAAATAAACAACATGCACTGCTGCTCCTTTTTAACGGCTGAGAGGACCATTCTACTTTTTCATATGAGACACAGATGAATGAGAAAAGGATCACATGTGTTAAGTGTGATTAATTGAATCAAGCAGCGTCAGGTGGAGCAGGAAGCTGCACATAAACCAGAATCAAGCGCAAACAAAACTGTATTTTGTAAATTGTGCACTGATGTTACCACTAACACACGAGAAATGTTTTATTCTTTACAAAAATTCTATCTTTCCCCTCAGTTTTCTTGATTCTCCGTGTTTGCTTATCTGCTCCCAAAGTAAGGTCTTTAGAAGTAAGGGGGGCAGAACATTAAAATGCATCTGCATAAACAATAAAATTTAACTGCATTTAGGCTATTAATTAACCTTGACAGACTGGCTTCCAGAAATCAGCAGTGAAGAAGCTGTTGTGACATTGACATTGTGTCTCTGTGACTCAGTACTGTGGGAATGTGTCGCCCTCTGCTGGATGATAAGTAGGATTCAGAGTGTTTTCAACTAAACAAGCTCCTCTAAACTCTAAATGATTTATAATGTCATAATTGGAAAGTGCTTTTCCCCTTCTAATTCCACTAAAGGTATTCAGGGGATTTTTTTTTAATTTTTAATTTTTTTTATGGGTAACAATTTGCAATCATTCAGCTCAGTGGGCTTTCCAACGTTTTGGGAAACAGGGTTGTAAAAGAAGGCAGCACAGTGGTCACAGAAAGAAGGTTGGGGGCTAATTTTTAGCCTCAGAGCTTTCTGTGAGGAGTTTTCCTCTTATTACTCCAGTTTCTACCACAGTCCAAAGACATGCAACACAAATATACTGAATATACTAAATCAGAATTTAATTGCTAATCGGAAAACGAAGCATATGAACCGAATATTATATAGACTTAGTTCCAGAACATTTATCTAGTTGTAAGTAAAGAATTTAAGTGGATTAAGTGAATTAACCATTGGAAGGTGACCAACATTGCAAAACATGTAAATTGTTCTTAGAGGTTCACACACTCTCATCCACTGATTAAATTACAGTACACACAAATTTGGATCTAGAGAAGATGAAGATGCCAGGCTGTGCTGTGCCAGCACCGGGCGCATACATATCAAACATAAACATAAAAAAGGCATTACAGAGTGCCTGGGTGGCTCAGAGGTGAAGCTGGTGACCACATGCATGTGCTATGTTGCGGTGCAGGTTTGAGTCCCAGCCTGCCTGCGTATCTTCCTTTATTTCCTGTCTCTCTCCACCACAAATAAAAGCCACTGTAGCCAAAAATATATGTATGTGTTTTTAAAAGGCATTACAGTGTTAATACTTACTTTTACTTTTAGCGGGAACAGTGTTGTTTTTGTCAGTGCATCAAAGTGTGGTGTTAGTTTTGTTGTAGCAATTCTGATATGATTTGATTTGGGCAATTCTATACCAATCTTTGGGGAGCTGGATTAAAAGACCAATGGGCCCATGGGCCGCAGTTTGCCCACCCCTGCTCTAGAAGCTTGGCAGGTGGCTGGCAGCAAAGGTAGCAGAGTCCATGTGGAGGTCTTGGGGATGGCCAGTGGAAGTCTGGTCTGGATGCTGGAGCTTGAGAAATGGGCTCAGGTGACACGCGACCCTCAGGCTCAGGCTCAGACAATTCAGGATAAGCTGATAGCTCTGGATTCTTGAAGGCTCAGGGATTTCTAGACACAATGGCTGGGGCTGCACAAGACCGTCTGGACACGTTGTTGTCTGCAGCTTTGGATCTGATAGCACTGGTTTAGACAGCTCTGATCTTATGGGCTGAGGATCTGGCAGCACCAGCTCTAGGTTAGGTTAGTTGGTGATTCTAAATTGTCCATAGGATTATAATGGTTGTCGGTCTCTCTCTGTGCTGGCCCTGTGACAGGCTGGCGACCCCTACAGGTTGTACCCTGTCTCTCACCCTATGACAGCTGGGCTAGGCTCCAGAAAACAGCTGTTCGCAGGATATTTTCTCTTTTTTCTGACCATTGTCTCTAAATCCTGGAGATGTTTGTGTTGGGCTTAATGGATTTGTAGCATTAGATTATCTATGAAAATAAAACTTCATTTAAAACCATTCCTTGTATTCAGGTGTGATAGAACCAGAGTTTAAAGCAGGCCAAACCCTTTGGTAAACAAAGGTTATCAGTTGACACTCACACCACAAATACTGAATGGAAAGTTAGACAGTGTTTCTGTTCAGCTCTGTAAACGGTTCCTGTAAATGAGATAGAAATGCACCTGTTGCAAGCGATAAGATTGCTTTACCTTGAAACAACATGCTCGTTCCCATAATGTGGTTTCCCAAAAGAAGCAGCAGTGGGTTTAAAGTTTCTCTGAGGTTAATTTAAAAATTTAAAAATTAGGAATCATTCATCTATCAGTTTTACCAGGTAAAATGTTTGAGAACCAGTTCTCATTTACAAACATGACTTATTATGAATGCTCAGATTAATCAGTGGTTGTATCCATTTTTATCACTGTAATATTCCATTATGCCCTGTTTGTCATTCATTCATGACAGTTATTAGTTATTACTATTAATCTCCCATCACCCCCAACTGGTCACAACAGATGACTGTGCCTCCCTGAACCTGGTTCTGCCAAAGGTGTCTTGCTTTAAAAGGATGATTTGCTCACAGGAGGTCGTTTTGTTGGGTTTTCTCTGTATTATTGTGTGGTGTTTACCTTACAATGCAAAGTGCCTTGAGTGGACTGTTGTGGGCATTTGGTGCTATATAAATAAAACTAACAGACCATCCAACTTAAGAGGCCAAATATGAACGCTTGTTTTAAAAATAGATATAAGAAAAATAACTTGCAGTTCTGGAGCCACAAATTGTGCAGACATAACAAAGATAAAAACATAAATTTCACTGTATTTTTCTACAAAATGTTAGTACGTGAGCTTACAGGATAAAACAGATGAAACAGGTGAAACAAATAAGAACGGTGGCACACGGTCACAAAGGAAGGAAAGGAGAGGAAGAAACGTAACAAAGTGGAGACACAAGGGAAGCAAAATAAAACAGAAAGTGGGAACAGCGAAAGAGAAGGAAACTAACACAAAGACTGAAAAATTACATTCAACATGGCAACATCAACTTAATAAGAAACCAGGGATATGACATGTAGATAATCAGTGTTAAAACAAACAAACAAACAACCAAACAAACAAACAAACAGAGAGTAGGTGCGTTAATAGAGGTTTATTGAAGAATTTTACAGTGTTTAATTTGTTGATTAAGTTACTGAACACTGATGATGATGATGACGAGGATGATGATAATGATGATCTTTTTTGAGGAAGAGTTGGATTGTTTGCATCATGCTGGGGATCAGTTTGACAGAGAAACATTAAAGGTTATTAGATGAGAATTTCTCAAAAATAGCCGTATTCATGTATGAGTCTGACAAGGAAGGTTTATTTTTTAATTAGCTGCTCAAGCTATATATGGATAACAAAAATTAAGTTAAGATACTAACCTGAGGCTGCTCAGCATTCATACAGCCTGTTGAGCCTGAGGATGTCGTTCTGGCTCATCTCAGTGGCATATCCAAACTCAACATTGGGATCAGGGATGGCCACCATAGTGGGCTGGTTGTTCTTGGAGAAGGCATACCTGAAAACACAGAGGGTGTGTTAGGAGATAGAGCAGGTTTTCAAATGAGAGGACTGAGTGCCTCTGAGTCTTTATTTCTGGCAAATATTTCTGATATCACCTGTCTGACAATATACACAGCACTTTGGTCAACAGTGAGTGTTGGTATACTGATTTGATTTACCACAATTTTGTAAATGAGGGGCTGCAGCTAAATCCTAAAATACAATACATGAAGTACAAAATTATTATACAAAACAAGACCACAAAAATCACAACAAGCAGGTTTCAGTAAGTTTAACATGTGGTATATATAAATAAAACTGGATTGAACTGAATGTCACAAATTATCCAGTGAAATCCTGAATCTTTCTAAGTAAAGGTCGGTGACAGAACGAACATCTTTGTCTGAAGAAAAATACAGATTCACATTCAGTCACTTTAACTCTCTCTCATATTTTCACTACTGTAACACAGAGCTGCTGCTCTTGACACCTACTTGTGGTAATGCATGACGGAGCCGTAGTCATAGGTGGTTCCCTGGTTCAAAGTGTTGATTTTGTCAAAGTTGTACGCCATTCCTAGAGACAGAAATATTGTGATCTTCTTCATTATATCATTATTTAGCATTTAATAAACTTTAGGTAAAAAAAATAAAATTTTCCAAAATCTCCTGTATTTTGTGCCAATAAATATTTTCCTTCTGTCCAGTATTTATACTCCTGTTATGGATAATGACAAGTGAAAACAGGCCAACCATCCATGATGTTCTCCCACAAAACGCGGATGTATTGGTCGCGGTCAGAACGTGTCTGCTCGTGGTTGAAACCCAGCGCGTGGAGCACTTCATGCTGGACGGTGTCGTGGTAAACGCAGCCTGATTGCTGCAGGGACAGATCCTGTGCGTAGTAACGACGGCCAACGTAAGAGTAGCAGCTGCGAAGATGAAAGATGCGAAGATGAAATCCTCTAAAAGTTCCCAAAATGTCTTATTTCTAAAATCAGATATTGCACAAACTTGTTTTATGTTAACAGGGACTGGTTAGCATAATTTAAAAAGCATTAAACATGTTTCTAAAAGCTAACCATAGACCTTGGTGTGTGATTTGAGAGTTGTTTGCTTTGTTTTTTTCACCATCCACTATAACCACCTCCCACCAACTCCAGTGCCGCTCAGAAATGTGGCGCTTCATGAATTCATTCACCAAAAAGGTGTGGTTGCATATCCACTTTAAAATAATAGGAAATATTTTAGTTGGATGGAAACTTAACTTTGCTGTTATGAAGCTGTTATTATTGTCGGTTGAGGAAGTGAAAGACTGTGGCCTAGATTCATAGAAGAAAAGTCTGCACTACATGATTTACGTATTTAGTCTGCATCCAACCACTGTCCGAAATCCTTGAAATTCAGGTCTGGGAGAAAAATTAATTCACTGTTTGTCAACATAACACAATTAATTCTTCGATTTTCTAGGCTGGTCAAAGAAACAAGCAAACTCAGACAAACTAGGATGAAAATTGTGTTGTTCGTGTTTACCCATTAAGGGACTGGATATTCAGGTAGTCTCTCTCAGTTGTGCGTCTGAAAAAACGGATACAAGAGACATCATGGAAGGACTGCAGAGCACGCTCGATGACTGACACCTCGCGATCGGCTGTAAAAAAAAAGAAAAGAAAAGAAAACCTATTTTAAACCAGCACAATACTAACATGATGCTGTGACACTACAGGCAAAATGTCTGCAGTACATGACACCATGTTACTGTCCCTGGCCACATGTACACAGTGGCATTGAGAGATGAGATCACTACTCACTGTACACGCTGGAAATGGTGTAGGGTACATAGACACGTCCATCAGCGGACTTGGGCCACATGCAGCCATTAGCAGTGCAGGGGTCAGCATTTCTCTCAGCCTCAGAGTCATACGCAATATCACCCACTATGTAGGGTTCATCAGGAGAACGCACTGCAGCAAACACAGTGATCAGTTCAAAGTGAATTGATTTGCTCTAACAGCATTCTCCACTTTTATTGAGATCTAAAATATTTGTGCTAGTACAAAGGATCTGACTTCCATAAAGGACACTTAGGTTATGTTCTTTGTATATTTATTCTGGAAATTTAAGAGAGCAATGACCGAAAACTGAATTATTACCCTTTCTTGTTGCTTTAAAATTCTTACCAATATCTCTGTTGACTCTCTCAATTTTCTCTGAAGTTGACAGAGCCTTAGCGCCCTGTACAAAGAGGAATGGACAAGTCTCTTTATTTTACACAAGAACAGTTTACATTAAAGGATGAATTCACTGTGTTTAAAATGTCAGATGTAAGCAACTGTTGCTCCTGTTCATACTGACCACCACAGCCTGTGGTGGAAGTGACTGAAAATCCACAATTGTCACTTGTGACACATTGTATTACATGAATCTAATATATTGCATCACCAGTCACAACACATCAGAAACACACTTCAGCACATCAAGAGTGCATTTGTGATATTTTCAGTTTTCAGTATTAGTGGCCTATTATTTGAGAAAAAAAACAAGTGTTCCTGTCTTGTAGTGCATGTATTGTGAATTCTTAGAATACGTTAAAAACTTGAGATATTATATTTGGATAAAAATACAATGGTAAACTTACCAGAGTGCAGATTTTTCCAGGAGTTATATTAAGAACAAAAAAGAGAAAGAAAAACACATTTAAAGTGAACTTCCACTAAAACAGCCAAAAAATGCTGGAATAGGAGAGTTCCTCACCTTTTCAGCCCAGGCAGAGGTCGCCAGCAGGGCTGCGAGGCTGAGAACACACTTGAGCCCAAACATGTCAACAAATAATCTGCAAAACAAAATAAAAAAAAATATATATATATATATACACACACACACACACGTAAACACACACGCACACACACACACGTAAATATCACTCACAGCTGTCCCTGAAGAGAGAAAAACACATCACAGGGAATGGTGGGCAAACATCACTTTATAAAGCTAACTGCTCTGGAAAACTATTTCCTTTTATGGAAATCCGGGACACTGAGGGACAGAGTGGAGTGAAAAAATAAATGTAGTCCAAGATAAAAACCTTGTCACCTTGATGCCACATTGCATATCCCCACGACCTCATGATAAGAGCAGTTTGTGGTAAACTAGTAGAAAAGTTGGGCTGATAGAAAACCTAAAAAATACACGAAGACCAAATATTTAAAAAAAACAAAACAAAACACACAAACAAAAAAAACCCAGGAATACCTGAAAGGAATATAAGGAAGAAGAGGCAGATAAATTGAGGGCATATAGACAAACATGGGGTCATTGTAAACGAAAGCAGGCGGTAAAACAAAAATGAGACAGCTGAGAAAACTAACCTTCAAAGTAAAACAGGAGTAAGACAAATAGCTAACTCTGAAACATGAAG
This sequence comes from Andinoacara biseriatus, assembly GCA_015108635.1. Lineage (NCBI taxonomy): Eukaryota > Metazoa > Chordata > Actinopteri > Cichliformes > Cichlidae > Andinoacara > Andinoacara biseriatus. The sequence continues at coordinate 9,149 of VUQJ01042383.1, forward strand.
ACTAACATAAACAGAAGGTACAAGAAGAGAAAAACACTATGAGCAACTAAAAACCAATAGATAAAATGGGACTGTGTCAAGTAAATGCGTTCTACACTTTATGTGTGCAGATTCAACTGTAATTAATATTAAACAAGAAAAACAAGGGACAGTTATTTTTGGCATGATACAGAATCGCTGAGACTCTCGTTGCATTATATTTCAGATGTTTCCACAATAATGCGAAGCAGAAAAAGAACAAATTGTTAGTGAAAATCTCCACAAGGAGGATGCCCAGACCTGCCACTTTACGTGACCTTCCCAGCACTCAAATGAAGCCTACACCCATGACTACACCTCAGCCTTCTGCAAAAACCTATGGAAGCTCCATTAGGATATGTGACTCTTGAAAATTGCTCATCTGCCTCTTTTGCAGCATGTGGTCCACTGGAGTGACAATCTAATATTTGTGTTGTCTCACTGTTTTTTTAAACAAATAAGAATACTTTAAAATACAACAGATCATTCCACCAAAACCTGCACAGTCTGGATTTAAGAAATTAAAAGCACTGTGAGATTTCAGTGACAACAGAAGGCAATCGATTGTGATGTTTTACTTTCATTTAAACAGGACGTTTTTTTGTTTGTTTTTTTAGCAAAAATCACATTTTATCCCAAATTTATTCTGGAACCAGCAAGTACAACAACCGAAAAAAAAAATTAAGTACTAATTCAGATTTTTTTTTTTTATTTAGGAGATGTCTAAAAGGCCCGACATGTCAGTTTCTTCTTGGATTTAAAAATTTCCTGGAGTGAGAAAAGCATCCACAATTTCACAAAAAAAGCAGATATCTGATGAAAAAAATTGTAATTGTGTTTAAAAACAACTTCTCATATTTTTCTTTTGACATTTTTGTAAAAGTTCAATACAGCACTTGCTGGGTTATATTGTATTAAAGCAATTTGTGATACAGATTTGACAAACATCATATTTAATTAACATCACCTTAAAACTAGACTCCAAGGCACAAATGTCTCATTTTGTTAAATGCCCATAGCCTCAGCTCTTCTTTCCCTGCTTCTCTTCCAGTCGAGTCCCTGGTGCGAGACATGAAGAAGACATAAGAAGAGAAGTCAAGGATGTAGGAAAGGAGAAAGATACATGGACTGGTTCTTATATGGCACCTTATGCAACATGCCTCATTCAGTGGTTCACACAAGCACTTTTTTTCTGCCTCTAAGTGCTTTCTTTCTCAGATTCACACTCCAACCAACACACTGAAGAGCAACTTGGTATCTCAGTATCTTGCTCAAGGATACTCTGACATGTAGAATAGAACAGGGGTGGCTTTGTCTCAGGACGTCATCTACTAATTGGAAGGTTGGTGGTTCAGTTCCTGGCTGCTCCAGTCTGCATGCCAAAGTATCCTTGGGCAAGACACTGAACCCCAACTCTCTGATACAACTGTTGGAGGGTGAATATTAAGCACTCAGCTGTAGAAGGAAGTGCTTGTATGAATGGCTAAATGCAAACATGTTGTATAAAGCACTTTGAGTGCTCAGCTAGAGTAGGAAAGCACTATACAAGAACTATTCCATTCCAACCACCAAATTTCTGATTAGTAGGTGACCTGCTCTACCTCCTGATCCACAGCCAACACTGAAAGAATATAAAAAAAAAACCCTCAACAAACTTACTTATGAAACCAGGACAATAAAATGTAAGCATTCATCTATTAAAGAGGTAGAAAACGATACGCAGATGGAGTGAAGGTGCTTTAATGGAGATTAACTGCAGTGCGCAGTCTCTCATTTAATAAACAGCAGTGTTGGAAGACAAATCCTGTGGTCATTAAACCATCAAATTACTGGCCTGTGTCAAGCAAAGAAAATGGTAACTGGACTAGTTCGTATAGCGCTTTTTTACTCTATCTGAGCATTCAAAGTGCTTTGTGCAACACGTTTACGTTCAGTCCATTCATGCTTTTTTATTTTCTAAGAGTCACACTCCAGTGCTTGCATTAAAGAGTAACTTGAGGTTCAGTATCTTGCCCAAGGACACTTTGGCATGCAACCCAGAATCAAACTGCCAACCATCCGATTAGTAGGTGACCTGCTCTATCTCCTGAGCTACAGTCACCCCGCAGCTCAGAAAACAACTAAGGAGATTAGTGAAACTGCTAAAACTGAGGCACCAGCCTCTCACTGCAGCCATTGGTTGCAGTGACGCTGATTAAAGATCATTGAAGGGGTTTATTAAAATGACCAAAGCTGCATATATATGTAGCAGATGTTGTCAGGCTTCAGATACTTACATCATTCCCCTCCACAGCCCACGGCCCAGTGTTTCAATGAAGTCTTGTAAGCCAGTGTTTTACTGCTCATGCTTACATCTACAATAAGAAAATAGAGCTGAGCAGCTGCCATTTTTATGCATCTTTTCACACCAGTGACCTAAGCACAGCTGTAGCCTACGTATTATTTATTTATACAATAAATATATTTATTTATGAAATCAATAAAGTGTAGTGCAATATAGTTCAAAGTAAAGAATTTGAATAAAAACAATATGAAACGTCCATGAAGTGTTTCCATGGCAACCTGCTGTATCATAAAGGGAACTCAAAGATCAAAGAAGCATTTGTGTGAGAGAAGCAATCGAGTTAGGAGAGTATACCAGTGATTATTTTGTTGGAGTGTATTTTCAGTGTATATTTGACTATCTTTGGTTCCTGTCGTGATGGAAAAAAGTACAGGAATCTACAAACCCATCAGGGTAAGTGAGTTTTTGTTTGTACTGTATTTAAACAATTTAAAGAGCTTGATGTATTTTTTCGAAGCTAACAAAGTGAGAATCAAATCAACTAATGATGGGTAACTTCTTATTTCTACGGCAGGTGTTGTTTGGCACACCCGTGTACCAAACAGCTGTGAAAACCTGTTGGTGTTTTAATGGCTACATGACTCAGGTAAGATCCACTATCCATCCAAGCCAAAAGTGACATAAAATATGTTGACTTCTGTAAAACAGCGTGGTCATGATTAAATATCTACTTTTATTTTCAGATTGCAATCATGAGGGAATTCCTCAGACTTCAGCAGGAAAATCTGATTCCACCTCACATCACTGCTGAAGATATGACCGACCTTTTAGTGCAGCAGAGCAAAAGGACACCAAGACAGCAGTGAGTTACTAAGGCCCCGTTTACACGACACCGTTTCAAAATGAAAACTGCGTCGTTTCGATGCGTCTCGTTTTTCACGAGAACGGAGTGAAAACAGTGCGTTTTCGAAACGGGGTCCAGAGTGGAGCGTTTGCGTTTTCGTGTAAACGGTTGAAAACGGCATGTTTTGGAAACGGGGGTCCTCGCACATGCGCACTATGGTCGTGACCGCCACAGTTTTCCGCGCATGCGCTAATAGAGGAACAACGCTTATGAGGGTTAGCATTCACGAGTGCTTCAGTGAACCTCGAATAGCGCGATTCACAGTTGATCTTTACCTGTGTTTTTACCGTTTTATTATTGAGTGTTGAGTACCTAAGACGGGGCCAAAGACACCTACAGAGCATCCAGCTCACAGCAGAAAGTGAAATGTAAATGAAATGTAAACGCTGAGATAAAACCTGTTTTGTGTCCTTTGAAGGCTCTGGGAGTTTGAACTGGAGTATTTTGAGGATCAAGAGGCCAAACCTCTTCTGAAACTGGTAAGACTAGAAAGCTGTTGAGACTTGTAGCCATTTGTAGATTTTTTTGTCATTATGTTCACAAAACCTAAAAAAAGTGCACTTTATGTGTTTGTGTTGCAGGTGTGGGCAGTAAACAGCATCAATAAAATGAGGGATGTTGAGTTTCAAGCCCGGATGCTCCTCAAGTTTCCAGTGGCCACACCTCCTAAATTTCAGTGAGTCACATTTGACAAACAGTCATTAACAGTTCAGTTACTGTGTTTGACTATTTCTGGGTATAAACAACACGTATAACCTTAATCTGCAGGACACCTCGAGTCTTCAGCATTGTTCAAAGATGCATTGGGATCCTCCAAGAGAAGCATCAGGAAACACAGGCCTCCAGACTGTTCAGCGCAGAGGAAGTGGTGATAGAGGTAGTGCCCCGAGTCCTGCACGGCTTGTGGCAGCTACCTCCCCAACCCCTCTTGAACATGGCATCCCAGCGTCTGAGTGTACCCTGCACTAGTGTGACGAAGGCCACTTTGGATAAGATCTCCAAGACTCTCACATCAATGGAAAGCCAGGCCATCTTCTCCCGCTCCATAAGAGATGATGTGGTCCAGACCATCCTGGCAGAAATAAGAGAGCAATTCCCACTGGACATTCTGCTCAACAGCATTTCAAACTTTGCACCAGTGCTGCTCACTACAATTGCTGTTGTAGCAAAGGAGCACATTTGCAAGCTCTTTCAGGCCAGTGAGGAAACCCTGTCTCAAAGTCTGCCGATGCAGCAGAGTGAGGGACCACCTGCTGAAAGTCCACCTTTGTCTAGCGTTCAGCCCACTGAGGAACCCACTGCTGAACCTCCATCCTTGACTGAGGTACAGTCCAGTGAGGAAACCCCGTCTCAAAGTCTGCATGTGTCCGAAGCAATTGTGCCAGTTTAAAGTCTTACAGAGATCTCTGAAGAACTTAAACTGAAGCAGAAAAGAAGAAAAAAGTGGGGGGTTATTTAGAAACTCCTCAGAACTCTGTGCTGGTGCTAATGTGTCAGTCTCACAGCAACTTACTGAGCCCAGTGAGGAACCTGCTTCTTAAAGTCCGTCACTGTCTGAGGTTTAGCCTCAATTGTAACATTGTTTCACAAAAAAATGTAAAAAATAAATTAATAATAATAAATTTTAAAAATGGATTCACTCTGCTACATTGGAAATTCTTTGCTTTGTTAGTGTCCACAATTAAATTCTGTTCATAGCAGGTAATCAGTGTATTCATCAGGACTTAAAAACATGAGCAAATGCAGCATTTACACACTGCAAAGCTGATAAGAACCATAAACATCTTCCAGCATCTCCAGATGTGTGTTTTACAGTTAAGTAGAAGTTTGCATGATGTTTGTGTTGTGATCAAATCCTCAGCAGTTTATTTAGGAACAGAGCTGTATCAGTCTAACATAAAATGATCAGCATGAAGGGATGCATGGAAAAACCGCCCATTTAGATAAAGACTCTTGTTGTATAACTTCAAAGTTTCACAAAGTTTTATTAATTGTTACTCATAGTACAGCATGTGTGAAACAGACGCCTCTTATGGAGTCACAATATAATTTGGTGCATTTATTATTTCATCCAAAGTTGAAAGTACAAATTTAATCTTTCACAATCAAAATCTTCAAATCAGAACACTTAACCACGTGGCTATATGCAAATATTTGACAATATGCAAACTGTGTGTAATAAGAAGCAGGGATTTGCCCAGATAAGGCCTGTTAATATCTATCTGGGGAAATCCCTGTAGGGCCACCATGGAAAGAGTGGACAAACCCTTAAGGGGCCCATAATGTTTGCCCTTACTTATCCCATATGGGGCCCACCTACATGTGCTGGCAGGACCACACTAAAACTGTACAGGCATAAAGGAATGAACCTGACTGGCTGGCTCGCTCTCATGTCATCACTGCTTCGCTCGATCACCACAAACACACACAGCGCTGCCCTGTCCCCCTTCTCCTCTCAGCCACTCAGCTCATAAACAACCACAGTGACGGAGGACACATACCTACTCATCTATATCATATACATAAAATAAAAGCTCATGCTCTGTGTGTGTGTGTGTGTGCAAGATCTCGCAAAAGTACAGTCATGGCCAAAAGTTTTGAGAATGATGCAAATGTTAATATTTACAAAGTCCACTGCTTCAGTTTTTATAATGGCAATTTGCATATACTCCAGAATGTTATAAAGAGTGATCATCTTAACAGCAATTAATTGCAAAGTCAATATTCGTCTAGAAAATGAACTGTATCCCCCAAAACACATTTCAACTTCATTGCAGCCCTGCCTTAAAAGGACCAGCTAACATCGTTTCAGTGATTGCTCCATTAACACAGGTGTGAGTGTTGATGAGGACAGGGCTGGAGATCAATCTGTCATGATTAAGTAAGAATGACACTACTGGACACTTTAAAAAGAGGCTGGTGCTTGGCATCATTGTTGCTCTTCTGTGAACCATGGTTATCTCTAAAGAAACACGTGCAGTCATCATTGCACTGCACAAAAATGACCTAACAGGGAAGAGTATTGCAGCTAGAAAGATTGCACCTCAGTCAACAATCTATCGCATCATCAAGAACTTCAAGGAGAGAGGTTCCATTGTTGCCAAAAAGGCTCCAGGGCGCCCAAGAAAGACCAGCAAGCGCCAGGACCGTCTCTTAAGTGTTTCAGCTGCGGGATCGGGCTACCAGCAGTGCAGAGCTTGCTCAGGAATGGCAGCAGGCAGGTGTGAGTGCA
>VUQJ01042384.1:8194-18804 GCA_015108635.1 Andinoacara biseriatus
TATAAAAAAAAAAAAAAAAATATAAAAAAATATTTTTTTTTATAAAAAAAAAAAAAAAAAAAAAAACTGTGAAAGCCCTGTGCTACACACTTTTAATAAAACAAAACACTATACAGAACAAGTCATGTTGCTACAAAAGACTTTATTTCATGCTTTAGGTACATTTTATTTCCATCTTTCAGTTTTTTTGTTTCTTCTTTCTTTCTTTTTTGTCATATAGAGAGCAGCATGCTAAGGAAATGCTGATCTGCTCTAAGTAAAATAATCCTACAGCTGAACACTATATCAAAACAATAATCTGCAGCACTGTGTAATGCATCTTTGCTTGACCATTTGAATCTGTGATCTGATTAAAACGCAAGACACTTTTCTTAACATATTTTTATAACCTACTTTTATTCATGCAGATGTTATGCATTTCTTCAGAGGCACATGTGAGATGTGCTTGGTTTTTACTAATTGCTCCATGTCACATGTACTAATAGCATGGAGCAACCAATTATTACCTTTTTAAATCTGCGTTTTGGAAGGTATTCCCGCGTAACACAGACACTGATCCATCTTACTAAGTACGCCTATTTTCAAATCCTTAGATCATTTTGCACATTAGGCAAATTTGAATTTGTAACAGTAAGACAAGATTTTCTTACTATTTAAAGCAAGGCAACCCAATAAATGGTGCGCCAGACCAATGGAAACAATGTCTTACAAGTACATTAATATCTTATTGTGACACACAAAATCTGTTTATTTGCCTAGGAACTCCTCTTATATCATCAGGAGTAGAACAACCACAATTAGTACCTGAAGGTTCTTGTCCATATCGGATATTACCATGACAATAGCATCTAATTTATGCATACTATGATATGCCATCATCATGTTGCCTTGCAACCACCTATGAACGGGCTCAAAATAACCTACAGTGTCGTAGGCGTTTATGAGCCTAGACCTTATAACCTTGTAAAACCTTATAAAAGCATCGTAACATGTCATTTGTATCCACAAAATTTTAATGTATGCATGCATACATTATATTTTACGATGTCATCAAGATGTCTCGCAACCACCTAACAATGACTAAAATCACAGATCAAACAAGATTGTAGCATGGGCATTTACTAGTTTTCAGCTTATCTATGACTGATATCATCAGAAAAAAAATCCAGACATAGAACAGAAATGTGATCTATGTGAATCCCAGATAGAGGAAATGAATTGTCCTTTATTTTTAAGCGTGAGTGTGAAAGAAATACATTTCTACTGGAAGTGTGTTTCTTGCAGGATACACCTTGGATAGGTTGCCAGTCTGTCACAACGCTAACACAGAGCGACAGACAACCACTCACACCTACAGGCAATTTAGAATTGCCAATTAACCTACAGTATCCCCATCATGGGAGGAAGCCAGAGTACCCAGAGAGAACCCATACAGACAGGCGAAGAACATGCAAACTCCTCAGAGAAAGGCCTCAGTCTGGATCTAGGACCTTCTTGCTGTGAGGCAACAGTGCTAACCACCACACCACACTGTTTTTTGTCATTACAACATTTTTGAGGCAACGTAGAAAATCATTGTGCTTTGCTTTGCATATTTGTAGAACCCACTTTCATTCATGCAGACGCTATGCTTTTCTTCAACTAATCAAATAGTTTTATTTTCTAAAGGCAACTTAAGTGGAAAAATAATACCAAAGAAAGACTAAAAATGTACTCTTCAAAATATATTCTCTTAAGATTCAGTCAAACTAGAGGTAGGATTGCTATCTGATCAGCTCTAGTGTAGGAGAACCTTTGGCTGCCATGTAAATGATGTAAATAAAGCTAATGCATAGGTTAATTACCAATGCATTAGTTTTATTTAAAATAAACATAATAAATAATATCTGCAAAAAAAAAAAACAATAAGCCACACAAGTCATAGCTGGTACTAAATCTTCAGTGCCATTACAAGGTACAAGTTATTCAGTGTAATTTTTCAAGAAGCCTCACTACTATCAGTCAATTATGAAAAAGTTTCACATGAAAACTTTAGGATAGTGATTGTTTGCAGACTTGTTGCTGGTAATACATGATATACCACTATTTCCCCACTGTGGATCTGCAATGAATGTGGGAAAGGAAGTTTTAACCCTTTTTATTAGACAACAAATGTTTTATTAAAAGGGCCTTTTCATTTTTGCATTTTAGAATATGAAATGGTTTGTGTCTGGGTAATACACTGGGGAATGTTTCACACCACAACAAGCACAAATTACTGGGCCAGTAGCATAAACTAATAAAGGGAATGTTTATCTTCCACAGGACATGTGTTGCTTAAATTTGCCCACTTAATATTTCTCAAATTTGAGAAAAAGGCATATAAAACTGCCGCAGGACACACTGCTTCAGTTAGCTCATTAATTTTGGGGTAATTATGGAAACAAATCCTTTAGGCTGTGTTCTATGTATTCTGCAGCTTTAAAAAATAGTTAATTAATATTATTTGGTTTTATGCTTTTTTCCTTCACTGTATTTCTTCACTTTGTACATGAAAAAAAAAATATTTGTGAGAAACCACAAGAAAGACAATTCTATTGCTAACAGTGAAATCAGAATGTGAGTCACATGACTGTTATCACTGTTTTTGCATTTCAAATTTTATGGGTGAGAGCATTTAATTCTGAAATATCTTGGCAAAATGCACCCATAACCAACTTTAAGATGAAAGGAAAATTGTCTTTGCACATTTGTCGAACTTCTGATAATATCTCTGGGTTATTTTCACTGCATAAGAATTCTGGTTTAATGTGAAGGAGTGCATCTTCATTCCAGGGCACAGCAACAAAGCAACAAATGGAACAATTTTCTGGCGTCTGTCACTCTACTGTGAGATACCAATGATGAAAGCATAAAGATGGCTTTCTTCAACAGAACCACTCAAAATTGCATCAACATACTGAACACTCAGGTGAACGGTTAAGTATATGTCACTAATACCCGGTTGGACCTCCCTTTTGCTTTAATTCTTTATCACAAAAAATAAGGTGTAAACATTACACAGATTTTTATCCATACTGACTGAGATGACGCAAATTTCCCATTGCATCCCAAAAGTGCGCTGGATTGACTGATCACAGGAAAATTCTTTTTTTCAGACCATTCATTCTCTGTAAACCCTAGAAAAAGTTGTGTGGGAAAATACCAGCAGATCAGCAGTTTTTTAGTCAGACCAGCCCATGTAGCACCAACAACCATGTCACAAAGTTGCTTAAATCACCTTTCTCTCTCATAATGATGCTTACTTTGAACTTCAGCAAGCTATTTTGACTATGTCTAAATTCACTGAGTTGCTGGCATTTAATCATAGGATGATAATGAGATGCTGATGCTAATGAGATATTTGCATTAATGAGCAGGTGAGCAGGTGTACCTAATAAAGTGATGGGTGAGTGTATATTTTAACCAGAAAAATTTGCCCTTTATTAGAGGCTCTCTCCATCTTTCTTTTGTTTATTTCTGTAAACTTAACAAAACTGTTTTTAGAAAATGCTATATTTTAGACATCTATTGCTTATAGCATTAGGCTACACCACAGTACACACAGCTGTATGCCTAAACTCACCTTTGTTTCCCTGAAACATCAGATTTCAAGCCCAGCTGCTAACAGTGAGCCTCTGGAGGGGGGGCGAACATCAAGCATCTCACTTTTCTGGATTAGCTGTGGAGTTTAAACTTTCAAAGAAACTAGACATATTACTTGCCTGAACCTCTTTCCCTTTTATTTATTGGAAATCACTTCTTACTTCAGCAAGATAAGTGGAAGCGCTAAAATGTTTTTGTCTTCTGAGCCCTTAAATCAACATCATTATAAAAGTCCAAGTTAGGTCTTAAAAGTAAGACTCAGAGTTGAAGTGTGCTTGCTTCCTGTTAAGTTTTGGTGTTGTTGGGCTGTTTTGGTGCTAACTAAGAAATCCATTGCTTTTACAGCTGTGGTGATACTTTAAAGATTTTCTTTTGCAGCATACAATATTTTTTATGTGTTTTGTTACTGTTGGATTGCTGCAAACATGATTGGACTTAAACAATGTGAACCACATTGTAAGTTTTCATGTAAAGATTTTAGGGAGCCAGCAGATGATTGAAACACTCGCTTAAAAGATTTGATTTTCAGTCATTTTTTGCACTTTAAAAAAAAAAATACCATTAGTGAGGTGGCTGTTATATTCCTTGCCACCTGATGTTTTTGACAAATTTAGGGAGATTTAGTCAGCTATGGTGGCTGAAACAAAAGTTAGAAAGAACCCTTTGTCACTTTCTTATATCTGACAGGAGCTGTGGACACATGAAATGTATAGGAGCACATTTTTCCCTTGCCTGACTCAGAGGCTGCATAAAATATTACAAAGGGGACACCACTGGCCCGGAGGCTTCCCATTGATAACTGTGGGTCTCCGTGGTACATGTATTACAGGAGCACTTTCACATCTCTTATTAGCAGGTTTCTTCTCATTATTTGTTTATATGACATAAATTAACAGCTGCTGTGTAAATTAATTGTCATCCTTGTTATTTCTGTAAAAACTTTACAAGGTTTAATTAGTTGCAGACCTGCATTGTAACTGTTGTCATTATTGATTAATCTGCTGATTATTGTCTCCATAAATTAACTCAGTGTTTGGCTTATACCCAGTCAGAGAATGGTGAAAAATTGTTTTCCATGGTCTAGGCTGATACACTGTAGGCAATAAGCATTTTTTTTCTCTATATCAGATATTCTAATAAGATATTCAGTACACTGGGATGAGAGGGTTGGAGTGTGGTGTGGTTTCAGTTTAAGTTAGTTGCTAATTTGTAGCTGTACTTACCTGATTATGTAGACACAAACATTAATATAACTAATGCAATTTGCCAAGTATTATGACAATGATCAAAAATAATGTAGGTTAATTATCTGTCAGATTTGCACTTATTTGTACTTATTTCATAAGTACTGTATGGAGATGCCATTGAATGAATACTTCTTGAGGACTTATAAAAGAAAGAGAGGGTTGGATTAGCATAAACTGTCATTTTTCCTCTTGGATTTTCTGAAATGGCTTTTTTGTTTAAAACTTTTGAGACATTTTTTGATCTAGGTGCTAGTCATAGTTTTCACATGAAGTCGTGATAAGAAGACTTACCTGGAGGGCAAAATATTTTTTTTCCTCCCCTGGCTGCCAGATATTTGTTTATTTGTTTATTTGCTTACAAGCTTTAATTGCAACTGCCACACCAAAAATACACCGACCTCACCTTCAATTCTATGTTAGCTCTGCAATAGACTGGTGACCTGTCCAGTGTGTACATAAAACTGTCTTTTTGCACACATCCATCTTGGCAACAGTGTAATAAGAGGGATTAACCACACCATATGTGTAAAACATCAAACCAAAAAGGACTGTGCTGTTTTTGGTGACGATGGACTGCATGTGCCTAGCTTGATGTTTGCTCACACATTTCTTTTTGGGAGATTATCTAAATATTTGTGGGCTGTAAATGGACAGCTTTGTCTAACGTTAGACAGCATGTTGGAATGATGTTTACCACTCCAAGTCTACGTGCCAGTTAAGTAAATAAAAACTGGTGTGATACAACAATCCCTGGATTTAACATGTAAAACGCTCAGTGTAAGTCAACTGAGTGCAAGAGCGCAGTACTCAAGTATACTCCCCTATTATTTAATCATCAAGGCCACAACCAAAAGCACGTCAGCCTCCGATGAACAACAACATGACACTGTTTTATAATTTATTTAGCAAAAACTAAGTCACAAATGTAGGTGCAATGTGTGGAAAACACACCTTCCACAGGAGAAAAGAAAGGGTAAGAAGCAGCCAGGTGCTGCTAATAAATACATACTTGATTAATTGATCATCAGCAAGTGTGACCACCCCGATAAAAGCCAAAGTGTTAGCTGTTTGCGCCTCGGGAAAATTCAGAGGGGCGTGTTGATGCCAAAGAGGAAAGGCATCAGCAACGATTTTAAAGAAGCAACTTTTGCTCTTTATCAATGTGGGAAGGGTTATTAGGCCATTTACAAACAATTTAAGTCCATTATTCTACAGTGAGAAAGATTATTCACAAGTGGAAAACATACAAGATAGATGCTAATCATCCCAGGTGTGGATGCCCTGGCATTACTTATGTTTGTAAAATGGCATTTGAACAAACTACAAGACTTCTTGAAAAATGTTCGTTGGACAGATGAGACCAAAGTGGAGATGTTTACCCATAATGCATAGCGCTACATTTGGCAAAAAAACAAACACAATGTATAAGCACAAACACATCATACCAACTATCATGCATAGAGGTGAAAGGATGATTTGGGCCTGTTTTGCAGCCTGTGCACTTTGCAGTCACTGAGTCGACCATGAACTCTTGTACACCAAAGCATTCTAGAGTCAAATGTGAGGCCATCTGTCCAACAGCTAATAGGCCTATTCAGGCTGAAACTGGGTCACGCAAACAAGCATAAGCCCACCAGCAATTCTACAACAGAACGGCTGAAAAAGAAAAGGAATCAAGGTGCCGCAATGACCCAGTCAATTCAATTGAATTCAATTTTATTTATGTAGCGCCAATTCACAAACAGTGGCCTCAAGGCTCTTTATATTGTAAGGTAAAGATCCTACAATAATTACAGAGAAAACCCCACAGTCCAGTCAGGGCCTCAACTTGATCAAAATGCTTTAAGAAATACTTTAAGAAAGCTGTGCATAAAAGAATGTCCACAAACATCAAACTTGAACTGAAGCAACACTGTAAAGAAGACTGGGCCAAATTTTTTTCCCTCAACAATGTGAGCGACTGATAAAGTCATAAAGAAAACAATTGTTTTAAGTTATTTCTGCTATAGGTGGTTCTACCAGTTATTGAACCATGGGGTGTCCTTAGTTTCTCCACACAGTGCTTCTACATTTTGACTTAGTTTTGGTTAAATAAACAACAACACAGTATATTATGCCATGTGCTGTCATTTATCTAAAGTTGTATTTAATTTTTTTAATTCATACTTTTTTTTTTTGCTCCTGATATGACATGACATGACCCTCATTTGGAGCGATGATGTCCAAGGCTTAGAAAGGCTACTTAAGCCTCACAGTTTTGCTTATCCTGTCTCATTAGTAGCATTCTTTTCACCTGTTTTCCCCAGCTATTTCTACTCTCTATTAACTACCTTGTGTCTCCGTTTTCTTCTGGTCCCTGTCGTTTTTTTTGTCGTCAGTGGCTCCCTGTCCACTGTGTGCTCTTCCGTCTGTCTGTAGCTCTGATTAAGTAAATTCCTAGTTTGTTCTGCTTGCTGCTTTCCAGCTCTGTAAGTCACTGCTGTTTCCAGCAATGAACCTGAAGTTTAAGTTCAGTCCTGTCTCGAGTCCTGCATTGGGGTCCTCAACCTGCTTGCCACCAGTGACGTGCGGTCAGGGGAGGCAGGTGAGGCAGTGCCTCCCCTGTCATCATGATACAATACTTACAATGATAAGAGAAAATAAATTTGACCAATTGACTGTTCTATAAAACTGTTTTCTGAATTACTTCAACACGCTAGTAATCAAAATTGTGGAATTTACGCATCGCCTGTTCAAACACATGGAAGAAATGCGGGGCAAGTCAGTGCAGTGTTGTGCCTCACCTCTGGTGGCGCTGTGTCACATACAGTAAATGAAGCAGGCGGTTGGCGCATGCCCATTGCTGTCTCTCTTTATATGGCCAAAATACACGTTTGATTACACATGTAACACACATGCTGATTCTCCACAGTCTGTCTAATATATTGAATGAATGTGTGCGCCATGTTTATTCTTTGTGAGCGGTCTTGTGCGCGGTGCAAATGCACAATAAAATATATTGAGTGAGGCAGAAAGTACCGTGCTGCACCGATAGGGGGCAGTGCTGCAACAATGCTGACCCAGTAGTGAGAAGGATAGATGGATTTCATCTTCAAATAAAGGTAAGATAATACATTTTTTTTATATATATATAAAGAGAGACACCCCCCTCCAAAAAAAATAGTTTGACCTTACATTTAATATTTAGTTTTTCTTGCCATCATTGTTGAACAGTATGGAGTTGATTAAAGCACAATTAATCATTAGCATAAATAATATTGAAATATAAGCTTCTATTTTGGGTTCATATGAACATCCGACTCGAGATGAGTCAGTGCCTCACTCGTCACAAACCCCACCGCACGTCACTGCCTGCCACACAGCGTTACATGATATAAAATACAAAAACAAGTCCTTGATGGGGCCTCGTATAACACATCTTTCACGCTGGCTTTTTGCACACAGTTCTTTTGGATTCCTGCATTACATGAAAGTTTGACAATTTTAGTTCAGAATATTTACAGTGAAATCATCCTGCAGTGCAGAGCTGTATTCATGAAAACCAGAACACCGGACGATTTCACATAATTGTGAGAGCATGGAATCTCCTCAGGAGAAATTGTCAGTTTCAAAAACAAAATTTTTCCGCACCTTTTACTGGTGATACGCTAACCTACTGTTTTCATGAAGGCACAATGAGGCTGGGCTTAATCCGGTCTCACATTCACTAATACATCATCCCTGCTCCCACAAAATTCAGCCCTAAAAACTGATCAGAGTTAAGTCAATCCGTTCACATGAACCAAGGCTCCAATACCATTATTTGTTAAATATCACTGGTACATAAAAGTTATATTTACCAGTGATATTTATCTTGAAACAATGACCTAATATATTTTAATTTGCATAGTTCACTCATTACAGACATTTACAGAATAAATAAATGTATTAAGCTGTAACCTGCTTTATTAGATTTGATTGAAATGAATGAAAAAATGTTTGCTAGGAATAACTTGGGTGATTTGCAGTGCAAAATGTCTGAAAGACTTTAGAGTCAGCTTGACCTATTTTACATTTTCAAAACTTGATCAACAGCTTGTAATGACTATACCTGTATTCAGCGGGTGCGGGAAAGATTCTCTGTAAGCTGTGAAAATATACAAGCTATACAAGTCAAAGTTTCTGTAAAGAAAGTGCCACCTCTCGGTGACACTGCAATTAAACAAAAGGGGGCATGTTCATAGTGGAAAGCAGATACAGATACAGGAAAAAGGAAGGTGGACTCCTGGTGGGAAACTGTCTGCAAGATGGCTGGCAGTCGGCTGGCAGCTGGCAACTCTAAGTGACTGTGTCTGTATATGCCACCTCAAAACTAAGTATATAAGGCTATTCAGGATACCATCGCTTTAATCCACATAAGAATTAATTTGTCATAACGCCTAATATTGTAAACCTCATTAAGATTGCATTTTTATTGAGCACAGTTCCCAAAAAATTATATAATGCATTCAAAACCTGTGGTAGAGCTTTAGGGTTATTATTGGTTTATATTCACATGCAGCTAGAAGTTTATGGAGTGCTGCTCTCTGGTAACTCCCAAAGAAATACTATTGACTGCATGTTTACTGTTTCATTTCACACCCTTTTAATATAGCACAGATTATTCACTAACGTAATGTTTTAAATTACGTTACGTAAGGAATAGACGCTTTGTGAAAAAACAGTAATCTGCAAATTTCTTCTTATTGTAAATATAAATCTCTGGTAGTGCTGGATTTGGTGTAAAACATAAAAGTTCTAATCTACCATAACCAAAGGAGCCAGTAGATAGTAAGAACTCAAAGAGCAGATTTCACTAGCGTTTATATTCACAGATAGCATGCCCATTACCTTTACTGTAATGACTGTACATGGCAGCTTACTCAAATTTATCTCTGTAATCTGAGAATCAGCACCTCCTCAGGTCATAAACCTCAGAAATACCATATAAAGAAGGAGGAGAATTACTGTTTGGTTAACTGTATAATAAGACTGTTGCACTACAGATGAGTTACAGGTTTCATAACTTTATTGCACAAGCTGTGAATCTGCAATCCCCGGTGGCTGATAATGAAGTTATGTGTTTGTGCCTTGCAACATGAAAGAATAGTTCTGCACTCGCTTCATGAAACACCTCAAAACAATAATACAGTTGACTCAAGATTAATTAGTTTCTAAATGCTTAGGTTTTCTCTGTATACTGATTTTAGATTATACATGTTAAAACAATATTAAATGTCATTAAGCTGATTTGCAACATTGATTTATTTTTTGCACATCAATAATTTTCTATATCAAAATATAAATCAGGATCAGCATAACAAACTGTAACCTACTCAACAATTACAGCATCACCTGATGGAGCAGATGTGACAAGCAATGTGTCCAAACAGTGACTCATTTACACATGCGTTAACCTATCCTGTTTTGTTTTCTAGTAACTCCTCAGGGGAAATATGTGGCTCTTTAGGAAGTAAATGCTCTGTTTTGTTTACAAGCTAGTTGCAAACTTTGTCTTTCTGACATTTGTTACTGGGCAGGCAGCTAAAGTGGATTTTTGGAGTGTTTTTGTTCCAAACAACTGTTTATTGGTGCCAAAAAGTCAGGGAATTAGGCAGAGAATAAAAATAAATTGGAAAAAGCTTGGAAAGTGAAATTGGTAGGGTCATTCGGGTCATGAACAAATGCAAGTAAACCACTACAAGCTTAATAAACATTTCT
>VUQJ01042385.1:0-21139 GCA_015108635.1 Andinoacara biseriatus
CTTGTCTCCAGATTTTTTTTGTTATTTAGTTAGAAATTGTTTCAAATCCTGTTTAAACAACAACAGACTGAATGTGCCTGCATTTCATAGCTGAGAGCTTCTAAAATTTAATAAAGGATATATGTCAGTTCCTGAATCCACTCATTTTTCCGCATCAGTTTAAACTCCAGAGTCGTTGGGCTCTCAAACAAAAAATACAAAGCACGATATTTCAGTTAAACAGAATCTTTGTCCACAAACCTGAACGTGTGGAAGGTTTATATTCATTTTACTTTAATCACCCATATGGATACATACAGTGACTGTTTGTCATTTTAAATGTCACTTTAAACTTCCCGAGTCATCAGGCAATGATGTCATTTTATAAGCTGTTTCCAGTCAAGCTGGTGCCATTTTTCTTTAAAGGGTTCCCAGAAGCGACTTTTCATCTCTGCCTGCGAGCGACAAACTGTAAATTGGCCGTGCCAGAAAAGGATTTCCAAGCTGTTGACTTTGGAGGCCTTTTTTCCCCCCTTTCTCTCTTGGTTGACAGGTGTCAATGATGGCGTCTTAACTGTAAATAAACAATATTAGTTAGGATCTAGCTGGAGACCGAGACATACCAGAGTACATGCCAGACAATGCTGGCATGTACTCCACAGCACTGAAGGAAACATTGCTGCTTCACCCGCTGTGACAGCTAACCAGCATCAGGTCATTTATTTCCCCTGCAGATGTAAAAAATAAAATAAAATAAAATAAAAAGGTCATTGATGCTTTTATCTCCCACAGGTTTGACTTTTGCGGTGCATTTTATTCTGCTATCAGCAGGCAAAACATCTGAAAACTGCAGTTGCTTCAAAATGCTGCTCGATTCTGAAGCCTTGAATATTCTGGATCTGCAATCTGCCAACTGCTTATGGCTCCTATTGAACAGTAAAGGTGACCTGAAGCTCTATGAAATGCTGTTCTCCCTGTGACTACAGGACGGGAATTGTGTTGGTGAGCTGGTGGAGGGGGGAACAGGTCCATTTCCCTCCCAGTAGTGACATTGAGTCATTTCCTGGCTTTTAAAAAACACCCTGATGTGTTTAGGGCGATAAAAGCTATGAAATATGAAAGGCAAAACATAACCAATCCTTATTTGCAAGCTTTTTAGAATAAAGGTGGCAGCTGAATTAGGTTAAGTTCTTTTAAATCAAAATTAAAGGTTCACTCATAAGGAAAATATATTCACCTCTTTTGCTCCTTCAGCATTCCTAATTCCAAAGTCCAAAGAGGTTAATATATTTGCCGTGTTTACCTAGTAACTGCAGCTGTCATCACATTTTTATAAGATAATTGAAACTTTCCTTACACAGATTCCGAGCAGAGATTCCTGGATACTCCGCTCAGCTCATTGGAGTTTATAAACCGCTAAAATAACACAAGCTCAGTTTCTCCTGACAGGAGCAACAAACCTGTGAACGGGGGAGCAATACAAACAAGCTCAGAGTCACAAAGCTGCTGAAAAATGAGGAATATTAATATATGTACACACACACACACACACACACACACACATATATCATATATATATCAAATCTTACTCAACTACAAGTAAAAGTTGCTCAGTCAAACGTTTACTCAAGTTAAAGTACTGAAGTACTTACTTTTGAAAATACTCAAGTATTCAAAAATACAAATTATTTTTTCTAAATTGCTGTATTGTTTTGAGTGCTTTTACAGAACCTTGTAACTTGCTGAAACCAGCTGATGATGTACTGACATGTTGAACCGCTCTGCAACAAAAAGTCTGCACCACCTGTAAAAACTTCAGCATAAAAATGCAAGAAAAACTATTTTTCTCAATAAAGTTTAATAAAGAAGAGGGTACGAGTCGCGGGGGGACCAGCGTAGGCATGCTAGCCGCCAGCCTCTCCACAGCTAACACTAGTGAGTCTCCTTCTCCGGTGTTCTGACGATCTGTGTTACCTCATCAGATTTTCTTGCCGTACTGCATCTAGATAGCTACTGTATGTCTG
This sequence comes from Andinoacara biseriatus, assembly GCA_015108635.1. Taxonomy (NCBI): domain Eukaryota; kingdom Metazoa; phylum Chordata; class Actinopteri; order Cichliformes; family Cichlidae; genus Andinoacara; species Andinoacara biseriatus. The sequence goes on from VUQJ01042385.1 coordinate 2,004, forward strand.
TCTGTGCTACCTTTAGAAAACTGCTTCCATCATGTTTACATAAAGAACACCGGCCGCTCAGTCACTGCTGCCTCTTGATCAGATCAGTAGCTGCTTCAGAACTGATATAACCTTCTGCAACAAGAAAGTAGCCGCCACTGGGTGTGAAATATACGTCACTTTGGCACTGAAATCGCACCATAGGTTCCCTCTCACTTGTCACCAAGTTCAGCACACTAATGTTCGGCTTTATTTCATGGCATTAAACCGCAACCACTCAAGCCTCAGTCAACTCCATTTAAAGTTTTTATCTAAATTAATAAAAAGTTTGCTTACATAGCTCACATAGCATAGTGGAAATATAGTTTGATTGCAGTAAACACAGAAGACATTTAAACTGATACGAACAATTTTTTTTAGTCCTGAAATCTCAAACTCTGAGCTGAGATATGTCCATGGCTGCGCTGGTTTCTCCGCTTAACCTTCTCCAACCGTCTCCATGCTGCTTTCTGTTTGAATGAAAGCAGGAGCTCAGCTCAAGTCAACAATGGCGTGATTCTTTTTGTTCTACCAGAGCAGAGAATCTTTTAGAAAACAGTTTTATACTGTTCCTCTGATATGCCTCGGCCTTCGCAGAGAGGTCCTTGGACTTCATCTGTTTGATTTTGCCCTGACCTTATGTACCGGGTGCCAGACTAAACTTTCTTGCCCAATCAACTGGACTCCAGTCAAGTTCTTCAGCAAAGTAAACAGGATACAGCTGAGTCATACTTTTTAGTCCCACAGCAAAGCGCATTTGTACTTTATCTTGATGAGCTGTTAATAGTCTGAGGAAATGTAAACATCTTTAACTGAGAGAAGCTACCAGGACATAGTGTCCACCCATCCATGCATTCTCTTCAGCTTATCCTGTTCAGGGTCGCAGGGGGGCTGGAGCCTATCCCAGCTGTCATAGGGCGAGAGGCGGGGTGCACCCTGTACAGGTCGCCAGCCTGTCGCAGGGCCAACACAGAGAGACAGTCACACCTGTGGGCAACTTAGAATCAGCAGTTAACCCTAACCCCACTAACTGCATGTCTTTGGACTGCGTAAAAATGATGATTTAATGTTAAGCTGAGACACTTTTTGATGAGACACAATTCCTCCAAACACCAGCACAGTCATTAAGCTGATAGTAAAAATCTGGTTAGATAAACATGGAAGAATCTGTCTGTAGGGTTTTCTTTAAAGTCGACTCTATTTAACTGCCCCCGTGCGCTCAGAGGGTGGAGAAATGTCTAAGTCAGTTTCCTGTGATTGTACTTGGGGGCACTTCCTGCATTTAAACAAATGCAGGAAATGTCTGTATTCACACGCGTGTTCTTGGCACTTGCCCTCCAAAACACTATTGGTCTTAAACATGCAAAGGCCGTAATCAGGAGTTATCTAAACGGTCATTTTTGGAAGGCTTTTAAGAATTTATTAGAGTATCTATATTAAAACTCATATTTTGGGCACTACACCAAAAAAAAAAAAATGGCAAGATTGTTAGAGGCACACAAATCAACTCAATACTGACACTTTTATGTCTGCATAACAGGAAGATTCAAAGGTAATAAAATACTGATGGTTTAAGGTGATTGCTATAAGTAATGAAGTGAAGGTCACCTGTGGCAGCAGAGTTGCAAAGGTCACAGGTTCACTCCCTGTAGCAGCTATTGTGTCCATACACAGCAGCTATTTGTAATGGCAAAGTGCCCCCCCAAGAATCTGACTCCTGCATGCTCATGCATTGTAAGGCACCACAATTCAGGGAGTCTGCTTAAAAACCTGAACTCCGCTGGGGCCGGAGACATCTGGAGAAGCAGTCAAAACACCGCGGAGCCTGTCATTGTTTTCGTCTTCAGAACGGAACTAGTCAGCATGGGAGTAAGAAAGAGCTATGAACTGCTGCTAAACATAATTTCCGTCTTTAGTTTTCTAAACAGGATACCGGAGCCTGAATGCTGCTTTGAGACCCACACCACTTGTTCTCTGGCTCCGAATGGGCAACCACATATTGGTCTCTTTTCCCTACCCTTAAACTCCCGGGGAGCCTTTGGATATCAAACATTTTTGCTGCTCTTCATGGCAATTATGTTGTGGTTTCTTCTCCTGCAGGTCATCAACAGCTTCGAAGGTTCATCGGGGGCCGAACATGAAACGCTGTGCATCTCTAACACCTGCTTCACCGCACATATGAGGAACATGACGTTTGACAAGGCCAAAAGAGACTGTGAAAGGAGAGGAGGATATTTGATGACAATAAGAGACCGTCACGAAGAGGATGTGCTGCGCTTGCTTCTCTCATCAGTAGAAGGTCAAAGCCAAGAGACGGTGCTGAAATTTTGGATCGGATTAAAGCTGAAAGAAACTGACTGCGTTTTTGCTGACAAGACTCTCCGAGGGTTTAAGTGGGTATCCGGAGAAGAGGAGTCCCACTACTCCAACTGGAAAGAAGAACCTTTCCCCACATGCGTAGCAGAGAGATGTGTACACGTTAATTACAACTTTTCAGGTGAGAATCACCTGAAGTGGACTGCTGCGCCTTGCAGGAAATATAAGGCTTTTTATGCATGTACGTTTTATTTTAAGGGGATGTGCAAACCTTTGGCTCTGCTCGGGTCTGGACAAATAACTTACACTGTACCTTTCTCACAACACCCGCCGAGAAGTCAAATGGAGGCATTTCCACACGGAACATTTGCTAAAATTCAATGTGGTGATAAGCAGGAGCATTTGTCTTGGTGCACAGCTGCCGACCATGTCTACAGGTGGACTAACCTGGGCCCCTTTTGCAAAACAGGAAAGCGCAGTTGTGAAATCAGCCACGGTGGGTGTGAACATCTGTGCCATCAGGATGCAGACGAAGTTCGATGCTCTTGCAGAGAAGGTTATGAGCTGGAAAAGAATGGCCTCGGCTGCAGGATAAAAGACCTGTGCGGTCCTGACACCTGCGAGCATCAGTGTGTAATGAGCGAGTCGGGGTATTTCTGCAAATGTCCAGAAGGTTTCGAACTGCATGAAAACCAGCACAACTGCTCTGACATTAACGAGTGCCAATCACAGGCCTGCAAGGATGACCTCTGCATAAACACTCAGGGCAGTTACATGTGTGCCTGTAAAGGCGGCTATGAAATGGTAGATGACAGATGTAGGGATGTCGATGAGTGTGCACAAAGAAAATGCGAGCACATCTGCACGAACACCATCGGCTCGTTCAATTGTCATTGCAAGGACGGCTTTACTTTATCCAAAGACGGTCATTCCTGTGAAGACATCAATGAATGTGTGAATAGCAGCTGTTCGCCGGCTGAGTTCGAATGTGTAAATACCGTCGGGAGCTTCACGTGCACCCACCTGAAATACTTCCACCCGGAAGACGACGGAACCACTCGTGCTCCACGCGTGACCTTCACACAGTCTACCTCGTCAGATGAGGAAGTTGATGAGGAAACGCAAGAAAACTTCACAGAGTCTTTAACCAGAACTACGATCGAGCTCCAGCACCAGTCCCCGCGAACAGATCCGCCAAGTCCGGGCCTGGCGAATGCTACGAACGAGGATCAGCCAAGCAACACGACCGCGACCACAAGTTTTGCAAAGACGATCAATTCCAGGGTGATAATCTGCGTGCTCGGGTCGGTCATTCCTCTTGTCGTGTTGGTCGCGGTGACTCTGTTTATTGCAATTTATCGATGCAGTCGGTCGAAGAAAGAAGTGAAGAAGAACGCCACCGCGGACGGCTACTGCTGGGTTTCCTCTGGGCTGGACCCACGTTTAGAGAAACTATATGAGTCCATTTTGACTGATGACCCGTGACCTTTTAGTGACGCAAAAGACTCTCTGAAGATTTATTATGTTTATTTATGCAGTTCTTGCAATCACTTGTGATTGCAAAACACAAATCAGAAAACGTCGCTGTCCACAAAACAGTGTTTGTATAAGAGTAGAGTCGTGATGAGAAAAAAATAGAAGAGTAAATGGCTGTCGAGTGAAAGTGCACGATCTGTGGGAGGAGGCAATGTAAATCTTTTTAACTGAAAGAAAGCTACCAGGATATTGTGTGAAACTGAACATTTAACGTTAAGATCAGATACTTTTGTTTCTTTGTTTTTAGACAATAGATGTGTTTGAGGAATGTCTATATAATCCTGTTATTACCTCTTGGCCTGAAAACATGTCTTCTTGAGATGAAAACTGAGGCTGTTTAATACCACAGAAAAAAAATCATTAGATCGTTTAATTAAGTAAATCTACCCGTGCCCCGAATAAAACTACAGAAAGCAAAATGTACCTAATATATCAAAGTCAAAATACTTAAGAGTGGCTTCTGTTGCTGTTATATTATTTGTATAATTAGATCATTTTTACTGATGCATTAAAATGTTGGTGGTACTTTGTTGTCTGAGCTGGTTGGAGTAGAACTTTATCAAAAAGTAAACAGTACAGTAACATGTATATACTCCAGAGAGTATACCTCACAGTTGTACTGAAAAACTTAAAGGTACTTTTGGAGAAAAAAAAAATGCTTGTTTTAAAAAAAAAGCTTTAAAGCTTCTGCAGTAAAATGAACACAATTGCTGGTTGGAGTGGACGTCACTCATATTTTAGGGAGAAATGCTGCCACCTAGTGGTAACATTTATTACAAAAAGTACCTTTAAGTGACCATATTTCGTTTATGTCAGTGCCACATTTTCTATTGGTGTACACCAGCAGAGGAGTCACGTTGATATCTTCCATATCAAAGTATAAAATCATGTACATTGTGTAAAAATATGATCCTGATTTTTGACTAAAAATACTGTAAATAAACTGCTTGTTTTTAACTAGAAATATTTGCACTGTGTTATCTGTTACATCACTCCGTGGGTCACCTGTGTGGGAGTTATAAACTGCGCACACACACACACACACACACACACACACACACCACAGCTGCCTAAACAGTACTGCTAATTACCAAAATATTTTTTTTATGTTTCATTAATAGTTAAACCGGCAGTATGTGAAAGCTCTTTAATCAATATTATATTTTAATGCAAAATATAATTGTTGTTGTTATCTATGGTAAACAACAATAAAGCACATTTCTATTTTTTATTTTTAAAATGCCAAATTACAGATATTCACCTGGATACCTGAACAGTAAAGTTTTAGCTGGTGAATATTATGGCTCAAATTTGGGTATAAAAACATGAATTCACTATTATTTGCCTAATAAATAATATAATTTTTAGTTTTCACAGGTTTCTAAAGTATTTATACTTCTATAATATATTGTTTTTATAACAGGTGGTCTAATAAATGTGTCTCGTGCATCCAGCATTCCTCTGTTTGTTGCCATTGGTCCCGCTCCAAGAAAAACAAAGTACTTGAGCTTTATCTTATTTCCTCCTGGAAGGACCCCGTGTCCGGTGTGGGCTGGAAATTCCTCACGACTGAGAGTCAGCTTACATTTTTAATACCACAGCACGAGACAGCATGGCCTGCTTGCAATTAAGAGCGCCTGTGCTTATAATGAGCATTATTATTCTGATGGGTTCACTGATGGTTGCCGAAGGATCCGGCGAGAAGCGGTCCGGCCACTGCGTGGCTGTTTGTACTGACGATGACAAAAATGACTGCATAACTCTCAACCAGGACAAAGTGGATTTAAAAACAGCTGAACACAACTGCTACGCCTTCAAAGGAGAACTTCTGGAGTTTCAGTCTAAGACCGATAAGAGCTTGTTTGACATTTTGAGTCGGGGGTTGTTTGGAAACTACTGGATCGGGCTGCATTTACCTGCTGGCGCCTGCAGCAACCTCTCAGCTCCACTGAGAGGCTATAAGTGGGCGTCTGGTGAGAAGGGCAGCAGTTTTATTCCATCCTGGGATAAAAGCGTTGAACTCTGCTCTCCGCGGTGCGTATCACTGTCAAGTGATCTAAAGTGGACAGAGCGACTGTGCTTGGATGTAATCGATGGGTTTCTGTGCAAAACTAAGCTCGAGGATGCATGCCGGGGACAAGAAGCATCACAACCAATTGTTTTTCAGAGTTCTAAAGGCTGTTCAAGGGGGCCTTGTGAGCACGACTGCAAGAATGTACGGGGGGGTTACGCATGTACTTGTTTTCCTCGATACATCCCAGACAGCAAAAACCCCAAGATGTGCAAAGTGCACTGTGCACAGCAGAGATGCCCTGCTCTAAACGACATGGGCTACGATCTCTGTCCTGAAGGCTTTATAAAGGTTGAGTTGGATAAAGGTGTCGCTTGCGAGGACGATGATGAATGTGTCACGAGGACTGATATTAATTGTGACTGTAAGAACACTTACGGGAGCTTTGAGTGCTCCTGTAGGGAAGGATTTGTTCTCGTAGATAAAGTCAAATGCGTCAAAGTTAAGGACAGCGAGGATCTGGCCATCACAACTCCTGCTGTTGTAGCATTTGTTAAACCACCCAGCAATAACAACACGCTGAAGGCGTCCTCTGCTCCTGCAGCCCGCTTTCTGTGGATCTGGATCGTGGCTGCCGTGGCTGTTATTGTTTCTGTTTTTACGATTAGGTTTTGTGTAGTTAAGCGTCAGCGGCAAAGAGAGAATTCTAATCAACAGTCTTCTGTTATTGTTCCTGTGGACAACACTGATTGTTAACTATGGTCCCAAAATGCCTGGTTCCCCTGACTCTTTACAGTTTACAGTAGACTGTGTCTGACTCTGCAGTGCAGAATATGAGATTTTGAGCCATCTCCTTTAAGCATTTAGCATTTTAATTTATTTTTTTTACTCAGTGGGCATTTTGATGGTGAATAATCTAAGATCTTTTTTTTAGCAAGGCATGGCTCACGTCACTGAAAAGCTCTAAATCAGGGGCGTTAAACTCCAGGCCTCGAGGGCCGGTGTCCTGCAGGTTTTAGATGTGTCCCTGATCCAACACACCTGAATCAAATGGCTGAATCATCTCCTCAGCATGCAGTCAAGTTCTCCAGAGTCCTGCTAAAGACTTCTATATTTGACTCAGCTGTGTTGGATCAGGGACACATCTAAAACCTGCAGGACACCGGCCCTCGAGGCCTGGAGTTTAACACCTCTGCTCTAAATGTTTGAGTCAAAGTAGCTCTAACTCATCCCTCCAGTTTGCTAACCATCAGCTCCAGTCAGGGTTTCTTTATTAGCCTCAGAACACATCAGCCTGCTGTGGCTGATGTGTTCCATATAGTCATCAATTATGCTTCAATTTGTGTGTTTTTAGTCAAAATAGATGCGCTTGGTCATAATTGTGAATTTTATGAACAGCTATATTTATACATAAATGCAGATATTTGCATTTTTCATACTGTGTAAAACACAAAAGCTGAGAGTTCATTTTTGTGCATGAAGAATCCCAACAGCTATCGTTTCACGGGGTTTACACTGTGTTGTGTTCCTAATCTGCAAAGCAAAAATAAACAAAAACCTAACGTGTGGTTAATATAACAGGATGTAAAATGATGCAGATTATTCACAAAGTAACCACAAACTGACCTTTTTCTCTCATTTTTAATATCTGTTCATTTAGCTGTTTGTAAAATGAGAGTTGACGGTGTGACACGTGTATAGTTTTATTTCAGTTTTAAATATTTTTATGGTGATTTATGTGCTGTCTTTGGGCGAGTTCAAGTCTGAATGAAGTTGCTCTTGTAGCGCCACCTACTGTCCTGCAGGACAAAGTGCTGAGGAGCTTCAGAACTGCAGAGTCTTGATTTAACAAGCTACTGAAATCAGCTGCTGTGAACTTTAATTGTAATTCAGGAAATTAGTCGGTGACTTTTGGAAAAACAGTTGGCTGGAAAATTGGAAAAGATGACTCAGAGCTGTAGTTTCTAATTATATAATTTCATTAACACCTGTGTTCAAATATGAAAATATTATGTTTAATCATTTCAACATTTTTTTAATCATTGATCATAAATATAACGAGTAATAAATTCACCAGCTGCTTCCTATCACTTAAAAATATATTGTAAATAGGTGGAAATTTATCTCACGCCGACTCTGAGAAATTGGTCCACACATTCATATGAAGTACAGTAGGTTAGACTACTGTAATGCTCTGTAATCTGATTACTGTAATCTGACTACTGTATGCAGGATTATCCAAATCAGCAGCAGGACGACCAAGTATCCTTGGGCAAGATCCTGAATGTTAGATAGAAAGGACTTAAAGAAAGAAATGAATGAAACATGGATAAAGCGCTTCGAGTGCTCCAAGTAGAAAAGCCAACACATAGTAATTCTGTGTGTGTGTGTGTGTGTGTGTGTGTGCGCGTGTGTGTGTGTGTGTGTGATTTACGTGTACTGAAATCTGCTCTATAAGTGACATTTCTGTATTTTGATAGAAACATTTCCCGTCTTGTGTTTGGATGGATGGTTGATGGATGTTTCTATACAAAACTTAGGCTGTTTACACTCCCTGGCCACATTATTAGGTACACTGCTTGTTAACACAGATGCCTAAAGAGCCAATCAATACAGAAAAAAAAGAGAAAATATCCAGGGAGCAGCAAAGAAAAAACCTTGTTGATGCCAGAGGTCAGAGGAGAATGGCCAGACTGCTGCCGATAGGAAGGCAACAGAAACTCAAAAACCCACTTGTTACAACCGAGATACGCAGAAGAGCATCTCTGAACGCACAACATACAGAAACCTTGAAGCAGATGGGCTACAGCAGCAGGAGAGCAGAGCAGGTGCCGCGCCTGTCACTTAGGAGCAGGAAACTGAGACTGTAGTTTGCACAGGCTCAACAAAATTGGACAACAGAAGAGCGGACAAACATTGCCTGAGCTGATGAGTCTCAATTACTGCTGCAACACAAGGATCGTAGGGTCAAAATTTGGGGGAAACAGCATTAAAGTGTGAATCCATCCTGTGTTGTATAGGCTGGTGCTGGTGGTGTAATGATGTGAGGGATATTTTCCTGGCATGCTTTGAGCCTCTTAGTACCAACTGTTCAAACTACGTAAACGCCACAACCTACCTGAGTATTGTTGCTGAGCATGTCCATCCCTCGATGACCACAGTCGACCCATCTTCTGGTGCTGCTTCCAGCAGGATGACACACCGTGTCACAAAGCTCAGATCATCTCAAAATGGACCAAAATCTCTGAGGGAGGTTTCCAGCAACTTAAATTAAAGCAGCTCTGAAGGCAAAAGGGGTCCAATCCAGTACCAGCAAGGTGTACCTAATAAAATAAATGAAACAATTTATTTATCCATTTATACTGCTGCAAACACACTGCAAAGCATGTGTCTTTTTTGTAAACAACCATTTAAAATGTGACCTAATCTCACCCCTAAGTTGAGTCCAACAAAACGGTGCAATCTGCATTCATAGCAGGTGATTTCCAGTAAAGTGTTTCATACTTTCATCTGACTAATCTCTGACGCTCTGGCGCTCACTTCCTGTTTCGTGTTACAACAGGGCTGGTGACAAACGTTTTAAGGGAAACAATGAAACAATTTTTATCCACATATTCAACACGCTGTATTAGAGACTCATACTGACTCATACAGACAGCACACCTCTTGTGTTCAGTTTGCTTTGCTGCAGGACAACACTTGCTTCATGAAGCTTTATGCCTGAAATCACATCTAACCAACTGTGTCACTGATCCAAAAAAATCACACTTATAAACACTCTTTTCAAACTGGAACTTTGATCACCACCCAGTGTGTGCCCTTTAAATATAAAGACAGGTGACAAATTAAAGGAAACCCCTGACCCCCACAGTGAGGGGATCTGGTTATTCTGGGGTGCAATTTGCTGTCATGGTTTAGGTCCACCTATCCTCTTAGAAAGGAAGATGATTCAAAAATAATACAAAGCTGTTCTAAGGGACCACCTTTATTTTATAATTAACCATTTCTCTCCAGTTCGGCACTGATGCATTGCATATTTTGCTCTCCTCCACCACCACCACCTTCAAAACACCAAATGAAGCGATGCTTTTTGGCATTAGTGCAAAATGGTGCATTACAGGTGCACTCATCTGTCACTCCTCTGGGCAATGCTGTGTTTTCCTGCGAAACCCTGCTCAGGCCCAATTACATAACTATGTCCCAGCCATATGCACATAGATAAGCCCGTGCTCTAAGATGAAAATAAGCGTGCGTGTGTGTGTGTGTGTGTGTGTGTGTGCGACCAAGCAAGAGCACATGCTAAAGAAGTAGTTCTGATAAAACTGGGGGTTACAAACCTTACCCAGCCAGCACCGGTTGTAGCCGACATGACCTCGCTTCTACCAGCAAATACGGGTCCCAAATCAGCCAATCACAGCAGGAGGAGTTCACTTGTTTGGGAGGGCAGGAAAGTGTACTTATCTCGTTTCAGGGATGGCAACAACAACAAAAAAAGTCCTGAAATAATTTTTGTTCCATGCATTTTCATGACAAATGTATTAGTAGCCATCTATACCATCACATGTATTATTACATGTCTGTTTTTGTCTTTTTAGCTATGCGCTGCACTATGCACCTCACTGTTAAAAATTACATTATTCTGATTTTTACTTAGCAAAACCTCAGAGTTTCGAAAGTAACGCGTCCAAACAGCTTGATCAAACGCCAGATGATGAAATGTTGAACGGGACGAGGCTGAAAGTTTTACCTGAGTACAGCCTCACAGGCAAGAATACCTTATTAAACTGTGTAAAATCTGCTTTATTTTAACATCGTAGCTCTCCTCCGATCTCAAATATATATATATAACTGTAATATGATATGCATTAACTGTGGTAGCTAATTTATTTCTGATGGTACAGAGTGTGAAACTGATCCTGGAAGGCAAATTTAGGGTAAAACAAAAATAAATAAATAAACAATTAGCTTTACGTGAGTGACGTTCATCAACGTAAAACGGAAAGGGGCGGGGATCTCCTGTAGTTATCCAATCAGAAAGTAGGCGGCAGCCCTCAGCAGCGTGTCATTGGCTTAAAGTTTCTCTTGGGTTGTTCTTATAAATAATAACATTTAGGCTCGCATGAGGGCAGTTTACCTGTCAGAGAGGCGGCGCATTTCCGCACCCAGATAAAAACAGTCCCAACTTGTTTGTGCGCTAGAAAAGACGCTCAGGTAGGTCAGGCAGAAACAGCGGCAGCAGCATGTCGGTCGACAGCGTGTTTAGGACCCGGTCTCTCGGTGTGGCCGCCGTGGGTCTCCCTGATCAATACGCCGATGGCAAAGCAGCGAAAGTGTGGCAGCTGTACATCGGAGACACGAAGAGCAGGACGGAGGAGTACAAAAGCTGGGTGGTGTCCCTGCTGAAGCAGCACGGGGTGCGGAGGGTGCTGGATGTAGCCTGCGGAACAGGGTAACGTCAGGGCGACTCAGCAGTTTCACAGTGACACGTCTGAGCTCTGCCTCACCAAACCTCGCTTAAAAATCCTTCGACTTAATACACACACACGAATATTAGCGAGTATAAAAACATAAGCCAAATATTTATACAGTTTTTAAACGTCCACGAAAAAAAATCTTTAATACGGCTTCATCCAAAACAAAAATGTAATGGATAGAATTTCATTAAAAATGTTGTATGGTTAACTAAGCCTGTATTCTTAATTGTACCAGACTGATGACGTTATTAAACGTGTTTATTAAGGTTGAATTATTGCTTTCCAGATTTGTGAATAGGTGTGACCGTAAGTGTGCAATTCAGAATGATTGTGCAGCTTTCGAGCAGAGCTGTGTGGGAGTAGATGACAGTGTTTGCCTTTTCTTAACCTCTGCTGTGCTAGAAAGAGTAATGGGGAAGTCTACGATTATTGCAGCTTGCATAATTCATTAGAGAGAAGCGTTTTTAAATGCCTGCTTTGTTCCTATCTTTGACTTTTGTGGAATTTAAACTCACTGACCCTTTTTAACTCTGGACAAAATCCGGATTAAGCCTCGGCGTAATGAATGAAAGTGCAGAGCTGCACCTGTTTCTGTGCCAGAGGTGGGCACAGCGGGTTTACTCATGAGGGTTAAATGGGATTTCATGGTAGAAGTGTTACACGACTGAGACAAGAGCTCGAAGAAGCTAGTGTTGTCCTGCAGGCCCATTTAAATGTCCCATTTCCAAAACAAACTCAACTGAAGAGGAGTGTGATTTTTTTTTTTGTAAAGCTGGAATCCACTTGTGTTTAGCGGTTCAGTGGGTGATGAGCTGGTGCGGGGTGGTTGTTTATTTCCCCTGACAGTCTGTCTTTGCTCTCAGGCAGCATCAAGGCCACCGCCTGAACACAGACACAGAGACCGCATACTTCACCTCAGCTCAGGAGATGCATTCTGATGATTTATTTGATCATTTGACATTAATCTTGAATTTCTGTTCTTTTTTTCTTTGCTCGTTATTTAGCAGCCAGTGCAGCCACTGATAAACATCACAGAGCTCGTTTACATCTCAGTAATAAGCACGATAAAGCTCCTTATTTCGAGGAGCACAGACTGACTTCCTGCAGTTTGAAGCACACCAGCACACTGACTTTGACCTCATTCCCCAGTAGTGGTGCGCCTCACGAGCACAGCCATCTCGAAGTAAACACACTCCTCATGGATCGAGGTCACAGATAGCTATTTTTGGCAGCCCGAGTGTGTTTGTGGTGCTTTCGTTTTCTGACAGAGGAGAAGCTGTAGGCTGGGAGTTATCATCTTCGGCTGAACCTATGAGGATTTTTCCCTTTATATACTTCAGGCTGCCAGAGGTTGTAGCAGGAAGTCTTATACACAGCTGCAGAATGAATACAGACAAATTAAAGGCTCTGTTATGCTGTGGGTGTTATTATATATGCTGTGGCCTTCACCGTCACCAGATGTCAACATGACTGAACCACACGAGGAGTTATCCTTTAGGGGAATGGTGTTCACCCCCCCTGTAGAGTCCAGAGACGTTGGGAATCAATGCCAAGATGAAATGTGACAGACATGAAGAGGGAAAAAATACTATTGGTCTAGGACTAGGTTTAATCCAACTCTGGGGACGTGGCTGTTGTTTTTTGTTTTGTTTTTCCTTTTAATATGTCACCTTTTTTAAATTTAGGTATTTATTAATTTTGCTGTTTTATATTATCCTGCTGTTACCCTGTAGTTGTTAATGATTGCAGCATCACTATCCATTGAATCCCACTCCCGCTGCACTTGAAGCGCATCTATATTGGTTATTAATCAGTCATAAATTGTGTGGGAAACCAGCGCCTGTTCAGACTGTGGTTTGACCCCCCAATCCTGTTCTTTACGCCAGGTTTTTGAAGCAGTAGGAGCATCTGGCTACTGTACAGATCACCTCTGTTTAGCCCCAAAATGTCATATTTCCTGTTGGTCGTGTGACGCAATGCTTACTGAGTTGATGCTTTTGTGTTTGCTGTGAACATACTCTTGCTCAGCCTTGGCCAAACTGGTTTGACGGGAAAACGAATGCAGCAGAGAATACACTCCAATCAAGAACACCTCCGCTGCACTAACCCGTGTTCCCGGCAGGTCGGATGCTGTTTTAATGTATTCATGGATTTTGTTTTCTAGGATTGACTCCATCATGTTGGTGGAGGAAGGGTTTAATTTGGTGAGTGTGGATGCCAGCGACAAAATGCTCAAGTATGCACTGAAGTCAAGATGGGAGAGAAGAAAAGAACCAGCTTTTGACCAGTGGGGTATGAAAATTTACATTAAAAAATATATATTTAATCAGTAATTTCCACAGATTTCTGTTTGTAACAGGTGTGGCAGGAATTCAATAATCCCATTCATATGTTTCTCCTCTGCAAGTATTTTATTTTTGTTTGCCAAGCACTTTGCTCAGTAATTTATCTGTCACAATCAGCCGTCTCTCCTGTGAGTCTCTCATCCTGCGGATTACCACCAGCTTGGACTACAGCTGGAGACGGCGGTCCCTGTTCTGCTCTGCAGTCTGCGAGCTTGGCGTAGCAGCATAAGCTGCAGGTTCTGATCCCTTAGAGATCATCAGAGCAGAACAAGGACTACAGAGTCAAGCTGCAGTGCAAGTTGAGCTGGAGTGGGTCCGGTCACGGGATGAGAGGATGAGATCCTCTCTGGGGTGGTAGCTGAAGGATACTGAGGCCAGAGCTGGCTGGCTGGCTAGCAGCAGCTAAATGTAAAAATAAAAATAAGGGCTTTGCTGACTAATAAATAAATCTGCCACACAAATTAAAGGGGCAAAAAAATGCGAGTTCCCAAACATACTTCGGTGTTTCAAAGAATTGGAGACGTTGATGTTGAAGCTTATCAACATCACTAGAATAAAGTTTTTAGGGAGGCTGAATTAAAGCTTAATGTTTAAAAGCCTCCTCAGTTTGACATTTGCCGTGGACCTTTTTGCAGTAATAAAGTGTAAAGACTGTGTGGTGGTTGTTGTGCGTTGCATTGGCTGTTGTAACTGTGAGTTGCCTTGTCCCGCGTGTGGCTTGTAGGCTCTGCGTGTCGCACTCCAGTAACTGCAGCGTTTCCTCAGGTGACCTCGTGTTCTGCTCATTTCTATCTTGTCCTCAGTGATCGAAGAGGCCAACTGGCTGACGTTACCAGAAGACATTCAGAAACCGGGAGGCGGCTTCGACGCTGTTATCTGCCTCGGCAACTCGTTTGCTCACTTGCCAGACTTCAAAGGTACACGAATAATAAAAGTATTGTTATAGTTTTGAATTTGCTCAGTGAGATTAACAGCTTTTCCTCTGGACCGGTCTGAGAATCAAATTATGCCCTGACTTGGCAAATGTAAGCATCAGAGTGTAAGTTAGGCTCATACACCTCTGAGCACACCTAACGATGATGTTGCAGTTCCACGAGATGCCTCCTCACCTCACTGCAGCGAGGTGAGGAGGCACACGGCAATTGAAATGGAAATATTGCTGCACACACCTTTGCCCTCCAGTTTGTTACCATGTGTTTTGTTGCCAACTCGATCTCTTATTCAAAGACTGACCTGCTGACTGCACTACAACGTGTTGTTGTTGCTCTTAGGGGACCAAAGTGACCAAAAGTTGGCCCTTCGCAACATTGCCAGCATGGTCAGACCAGGCGGGATTCTCATCATCGACCACCGCAACTACGACTACATCCTGGAGACCGGGCGTGCTCCACAAGGCAAGAACATCTACTACAAGGTATTAAAGTTAAACTGATCCTGGATTTACTGCAGCGATTATTCTTTTTGCAACATGATTGCATAACAATGTGACTACAGAGCATCTAGTCTCATTTAGACGGTGTTGATTCCTGTCTCGAAGGACTGTAACTGTATTTATGTTTCAAAGCTTGAGGTGCGGCTGGATTTAGAAACATCACTCAGCTGGCAGACAACATGTGTGAGGCTCATCATGCTGGAAAATAAGCCCTTACAAGCTCAGCTTGTCCAGAGAAACTTCCAATTATTATTAATTATCAATTATGAGAAGACGACTGCGTCCTCAAAGCTGGCGTTGAAGCCTCTGGTGTGTTAGTGTTCCTCAATTTCTCTTTCTGAATCAGCAAAAAGGGAAAAAAAAAAAGTTTTCTTTTTAGGTATCAGCATTCAAGTGTTGCATAATTTTAAGCTCAGCTTTTAAAATCCCACGATGTACTTTGCAGCCTCCGGGCTCATGGCAACACCAGTTTTTAATTAGAGATACACTGATCGACCGAATCAATTTCCAGCATCGTTGGATCACATTTCTCAGTAAATTCTTTAGAATGAGCAAAATTTGCAAAGTTCACTAAATGTTTTCTTTAATACAACCAAAAAGGAGCGACTGAGTAGAGAAAACCTTCCAGAGGTCAAACCTCAGAGCCGTTTTCTCAGACTTCTACAGGACCGGAAGTCTTTATTTTTGCTTCTATTTCTGGGTTTGACATCATAAAATCAACACGAGACAGAAGATCAACATCTGAGCTTTATTTTTTTCCAGGTGCTGTCTTCTGACCTGTGTATCAGATCCAGATGTAAATACCTGGAAACAAAAGCTGGGATGTTGATCTTTTGTCTCGTATTCAAATTTTTATTTATTTTTTTTTTCATGTCAGACCTAAAAGTTTTCAGTCTACAGCAGAAATAGAGGGATTGGCTTTTTGAGGGGAGTGTACATCCAACAGTTTAGGTCTTTATCTCGAACATTAGCCTTATTTTTTTCATACAGAACGATATGTTTGATTTATTTCTACCCGCCCAAAAAAAAGAGAAACTCAAGCTCGAGGCTGTTCGTCAGTATGAATAGCACAAAGAATCCTGTTTTTAATCTTAACTCTCTGCACAATCTGGTCCTTTATTGCTTTGTGGAGCAGACAGTGTTGTTTAAAAACGGTTTAGTTGCGCCGTCCGCAGCAGCAGCTGGCTTTAAGAGCTAAATCCCCACGCAGAGCCTGACGGATATTGTGAGCTTTCCACTAAAACTGGTGCAGCAGAAACAGAAGGAAATGTGTTCGGGTTTTTAGGTTATTTTGGCAAATGGGGTGAAAAATGGATGAAGTCAGGAATAATGAGGGGAAAAAAGCCCTTTAGGAAGATGAGGGGGAAATATGAAAGGACATGTAGCATCTAGTGTGCATATTAAATGGACGTTTATCTGTACTGAATGTGTGCACGAGTTCCTGTAATAGTTTTTTCTTTCTTTTCTGTCTCATCCACATTTTTCTGTTTAAATAAAACCTTGCGTTCGTGTATTTCAGATAACCGACCAGGCGTGCATTTTTATTACCCCGACATAAACTCAGATATGAGATATATGAAGGACACAGCAGCAGGTTGTGACTGCAGGGAGCCAGATTTGATTCAGAATGTTTGCATTAAAAAACAAGTTCCATATTCTTTAATCCAGCCAGAGCGGGAAGCATCCAGCTGGAAGGCCTCAGCACAAATACTAAGTCAACATTTGGAAGTTGGAGAAAATCACACCTCCTGATGCCTTTTATAATCTCACTCTGCTCTGGCGTGTGTGTGTCTGTGTGTGTGTTTTGCAGAGCGACCTAACTCAGGACATCACCACCTCAGTGTTGTGGGTCAACAGTAAGCCTCACATGATCACTCTTGACTACACCATCCAAGTGCCGCAGGCGACCCTGCAGAGCGTGCCTGAGGTCAGGTAGGTCGGGCTCCGATGCTGCTGCACACATCGTGACAGGAGTCTGTGAGGTCTCATCAATACATGTTATACTTTTAGACAAGATCCAGTCTAATTAGACGATTTGGGCAATATGCGATAAATTTGTCATAATCTACAATTTCGTGTCTTGCATGAATTAAATGTAGCCTTAACTGACCTTTTAATATGCAGAACATATGCCTGGGAATCCTCTCTGGCTGTTTTATCTAAAATAGAAAGTTTTTAATGTACGTATGACAAAAATGTAGCAGCTGTCACTGTGAAACCAGTATGTATATTCATATCAATCCTCAACTCCAGCCCACGAGGGCCGGCGTCCTGCAGGTTTTAGATGCGTCTCTGCTTCAACACGCCTGAGTCAAACATAGAAGTCATTAGCAGGACTCTGGAGAACGTGACCGCATTCTGAGGAGGTGATTCAGCCATTTGATTCAGGTGTGTTGGATCAGGAACACATCTAAAACCTGCAGGACACCGGCCCCCGGGGGCTGGAGCTGAATACCCCTGGTCTACAGAAATGGGAAGATGCAAGTTTAACTACAAATGGCTTTAAAGGGCACAAATCACGCTTTTAAATCCGTACTTTTCATATGTAAATCATTTACTGTGGTCTATATAAAGTAGAACTGCAATGCTTTGGTCTGAATTCCTCGTTATTTACCCCTCTGTTACCCCTGTTCTGAGGCTCGTCTTAGAGCAACTCGTTTTGGTGCAGTCTCCACCCCGTTTCAGCCATTCTTGTAGTTTGATAGCAGCGATACGATTAGCTACCGGCAGAGAAACAAGGAGGACTTTCCCCACTGATGTGAGGACATTTCCGAGAAAAATAAAAAGTAACCAGGCGTTTTGAAGAGGCTCTGATGCCGGGGGGGCGACGTAAGGAATCGTGTGGGTTAATACACACAACAACCGAACATTTTGACTTGCCTGCTTGCAACTTTGGCATAACCGAACTGGACTACAAACTCGCTGCGAGGAAAAAAATGGCGGCATTACAGTCCATGAGCTTGTTTAGCAGTTCCACAGCAAATACTGTGACGTAACAGATAAGAAAACGTAACGTTGAACAGAGAAAACCGAACAGACTAAAAAAATGACCCAAAAAGGACATAAAGATATCTACGCAGCACCGAGAGAGAATACATTTAAATTTCCTGCACTCCTACACATTCAAAGTACACAACAAAATGTATTTAAGGGCTAAAAAAAAAGTGGATTTTACAAGTAAAATGTGTGAGTTGTTCCTCCGGCGCCGTCTGAGTTAAAGTTTGATCTGCTGGACTTCAAACAGCAGTTATTACCGTGTGTGTGTGTGTGTGTGTGTGTGTGTGTGTGTGTGTGTGTGTGTGAGCAGGACTGCAGACGACTAATCACAAATAATCTTTTCACCGCCTCCAAACTCTACGCATGGAGATTAATAATAAATGGCTCTGTAATCGCTGCTGTCAAACATATGACTGAATTAGACGCTTTTACAACCAAACAGCTTCTGTTTAAACTCGAACCTGCATTTTTGACAACAGCGGTTTGTGTCAACTTTGCATTCACGTGATCGCTTCAGTTTTTGTAATCGTCATTCATTCAGATGAGTGTGCGAACTCCTTCATCCATAAAGATATTTGTTTTAGTGTTCATTGAACGTTTTTTGCATTTCATTGTGTTTGTGTGGGGTTTTTTTTCCCTCCTTCACAGTCGAGGTCACTCGGCTCCATCGTCAGAAACGATAGACACAATAAAACTAGTTTTACTTTCCTGAACTCAAGGATGATCCTGTCATGTCATGTAGTTTGCAGCAGAGCTATTATAGCTAACAACAAAAACTAAACTTCTATATTTTGAAGTGAACTGAAGTGAGAAAAATCCCCCTTGAAACCAACTGAAACTGAACTGAAATCTAACGAATGAAACAAAATGACAGTAACTTTGTTTGTGCTCTGCAGTAAATTCCGTCTGTCCTACTACCCTCACCGCCTGGAGAGCTTCACAGGTCTGCTGAACGAGGCCTTCAGCGGCAACATGGAGCACAGTGTTTACGGGGATTTCAAGACTTA
>VUQJ01042386.1:0-13763 GCA_015108635.1 Andinoacara biseriatus
AATTCTTTTTGTGGAACCACGGAGAACTTCAACACTTTTTCAGAACATAAATTATATTTTCTATATATTCCTGATAGACAAATGAGCAAGGTCTGGGCAATGCCAAATGTTACGAAGCCCTAATAAGTGTACAGTGAACCCTCGTTTAACGTGGGGGTTACATTCCAAACATAATCTGCGATAGGCGAATTCCGCGAAGTAGTCAGCTTTATTTTTACAATTATTATACAGTACTAAAGAATAAAACCAAAGTTTAAAACCTGTTTTCAGGCCCAAGCATTTGTTTAAGAAATAAAAATGTTTTCTTACAAATAACTATGATAGTTTTTAGAAATACTGTAAAATAATAATTTTGATAATCAACCAACGACGTTGGACACATTGTGACTTGCGTAATTTCACAGTTCCTCTGCCTGTGCCGTTTCATGTTGACTCCGCTCCGCTGTAGCGGAGCTTGACAGCCAATCAGGATGCAGAACACAATGCGCGTTCATACGCTGCAAAAAAAAGCACTAAAAAAATACGCGAAAGAGCGAGGCGCGAAAGGTGAAGAAGCACGATATAGCGAGGGTTCACTGTATAAAATTTATTTTGATTTCACCAGAATCTTGAACTATATCTGGATACAGGTTACCTGTCATACCACTCAGCACTGGCTCATCTCAACCTTTTAAGCAGTGAGAAATTCCAAAATATACAAGTTAGAAAAAAGAGGTTGTTGTTCTGGCCAGACATTTTCTGCAGTTTGTGCTTACTGAAATTGAGATAATGGAAGAACTATGACGATCTAAACTACTAAACCACTGTCTGATGTTAAACTGGAAAAATATTATTGATTGGTATTAATGTGAAAAGTAATGTTTTGATTTGATATTATTTCCCTCAATTTCTTTTTGTTTTGTTTTTGACAGATTTAGTTGAATAATCAGAGAAATCTAAGCTCAGAATAGATTGTTTTACTGTGCTCATCACAGTTTCTGTGTAGTCTGCACAAATGACACTGTGTTGTGTTAGCAGCTCCAATATTTGATCTCTTGGGGTTATCATCCACTAGCAAGGATTTGTATTTATCAGAATGACTTTGAATAATCTTTAGTACTGCTGGGTATTTCACTAATGTGAGCAAGTCTCCTCACTGAAATGCTTCCAAGTCGTTATGGATTTCTCACCTCATTTTCTGAATACTGCTGTAGGAATCTCAGTAATGTAATGCTTGCACTTATTACAAATCATATCAGAGCGGCACATTGTCTATTTTGAGCAAGCTTTTTTTTTTTTACAACTCTATAACGGCTGTGTGTTTGTAAGCAATGCTGCACCGGGGATTGCTGTATTTAGCGTTTCTGCTAAGTGGAGCATCAAATGATGAGAGCAGACTGTCTCTGTGTCTGCAGCACTTCCTCAATGTGATTTCAGCTCTTTTCTCTCATTAGATTTATATCAAAATTTTCTTTTGACCCCTTTAATCATCAAATCAGTCTGCTTCAGACAGTCCAAAGTCAAAACTGTAGATGTACCATCAGTATGAACATGTGTACAAAATAGATGGGCTTGAAAATGTTTGACGTGTTCACAGCTGCACAGCCTCTAGCTAGTTAGCCAGCCACAGCTCATATTCTATAATGAGCATGACCAGAATATTACTGCGCTGCCCGATTCCAGTCACTGTACTGTTTCACTTTGACGTCATACTTATACTGCAGTGTTACTCAAACCCTTGCAGCTGAAGAAATACACTTCAGGGGGTGGCTGTGGCTCAGGAGGTAGAGCAGGTCATCTGCTAATCCGAAGGTTAGTGGTTTGATCCTGGCTGCTCCAGTCTGCATGTCAAAGTGTCCTTGGGCAAGATACAGAACCCAAAATTGTTCCTGATGTGTTCATCAGAGTGTGAATGTGTGTGAATTTTAGACAGAAAACACTTACTGTAGCAAAAAGTGCTTGTGTGAATGGGTGAGTGAAGGCATGTTGTATAAAGCACTTTGAGTGTTCACCTCTATTCACACTGTCTCCAAGGATCATTGCTAATGCTGTGTTTAAGATGTGGCATATAGACTCCAGCTGAAACATATAGCACAGCACTCTTCTAAGGTTATGACGAGTTGAATGTCTTTGTGGATTTTTGCCTTTTTTTTCATATCCCGTACTAGCTTAGTTAGCTCATCCCACTCAGCGATGACCAAATAGGACATTGCTTTTCAATCCTGTCTCATTCGGAAGTGGCGCTAGTTACTCGCAGCATAATGCACAGCTGCCACACCTGTCACCAGACTTGTAATGGATTGTTCTCATATCACATAGTTTTAGGGTTTGCTGAGATAATGAGATCAAGTGTAGCACTGTTTTGTTTATCCATAAATCCCATTTATTTGTACAATCAAGCACAAGATTGTTCTCAATGCCAGAAACATATTTCACAAAATTTGGTGTGGTTTGTGTGTACCATCGTGTTGCATCACATCTTTTTAAGAACACCCTGTGTTTGAGATTTCAGGAGACCCGTTGGGGATTTTCTAACAGCCAGACATTATCCCATTCTTTCTTAATCACTCAACACTTTGGAGTCTCCTATTTCCACATTTTTTTCTTTGCAGTGATGCTTTTAATAAGTGAGGAATGCTACTGTATGTGGCTTTTCATTGCTGAAATATGCAAGCCCTTTTTCTGAAAAAGATATTGCATGGAGAACAGCGTTTATTGTCCCTTTTACCACTACAACACTTTTCAAATGTTCTATTGACAAACAGTATTTTTATTATAGTATGGAAATAGTATATTTTGAAAATAATTAAAAAAAATAACAGTAGTAATGTATTTTAATGTTCTTTGAATATACAAATGATAAATAGTAAGGGTTATAAGAGAAACAAGAGGACAAATGACAGGAAAGACTCAGGAAAGTATGACTACTGTTTCTTATTGAATACATCTAACTACAATGAACTATACTATATTGAATCCTATATCTTAAGTATATCAAGAAGATGAATAGTACACAGTAAACATATTTCAGTTACAAGACACAGGACAACTACATACAGAAAAAAAAGAGCCATACCTCTTAATTTTTGGTGTTTTCAGTCCCATTGCCACAGCTGTATGAAATCAAACACCAAGTAGTTCAGCCTGCCTTTACAAACATTTGTGAAAAATGGGTAACTTTAAAGATCTTATTGGATTCACACAGTGTAATAGGATACCACATTTGCAACAAGTCAGCTCATGATTTTTTTTCCCTTTGTAGATATTTCACAGTCAGCTGCAAAGTAGCATTATTACAAAGTGGAAGTGTTTAGGAACCACAGCAACTCAGCCACAAAGAAGCAAACCACGTAAAATTACAGAGTGGGGTTGCGGAGTGCTAAGGTGCATAGTTTGTTAAAGTCACCTATGCTCTGACTCAATATTTGTTGAGTTGCAAACCTCCTCTGGCGTTAATATCAGCACAAAAACCTCTGGAACTTCATGGCATGGGTTTCCATGGCTAAGCAGCTTGTGTGGGCGGACTGTGTAAGTGGTCCAGTACTCCTGTCCATATTCTTTTTTTCTTAACCCCTTATCCAATTCACAGTCACATGGAGTTCTCCAGATCCCCAGCCCTGGGTCAACACAGAGACACATGCTTACATCAATGGCTTTTGCAAAATTAGAATCACAGTTTAAGCTAACTTTTAACTGTGTGAGAAAGACAGAGTACCTGGAGAGAACCCATGCAGGCACAGGGAAACATGCAAACTCCACACAGAAAGGCCCCAGCCAGCCAGCACATTCAAACTCAGGACCCTCTTGTTATAAGTTGATAGTGGTAACCCCAGACCACTGTGCTGTCACACTATCTTGCAGTTCAATGAATGAGTCTGGGTTTGGCAGTTCCAACATGACCAGTGCACAAAGCAAGGCCCATAAAGACATGGATAAATGAGTTTGGTGTGGAAGAACTTGACTGGCCTGCACAGAGTCCTGACCTCAAACTGTGACACCATATTATTAAACCCTATGGATTAAGAATGGGGTGTTACTCGAGTTAATTTGTGTGTGAAGCAAATACTTCTGGCAACATAGTTTGTGTATAAATGTACAGATAGATATATTGATGACTGAGCCAAGACAAATGAGCTGTCTTGTAGCAATCATGACATAGTGGTGATGCAGTTACCATGGTATCCTGTCGGCTAAACCAGTCCCAACAGATGACCAACAATATTGAGCTGCTAAACAGATTTCCAGTAAAGAGCTGTCTCTGGCATATTTCCCTGACAGGTGAACTCTCCATGCTCACATTTTCACTACATGTGAAGGAGGAAAATCATCAAGTATCATCCCTGTGAAGCCACTTTTCTCATCTCTCTCTAAATACACTTGAGGATGGTGCATGTTGATTCTAAATTCATTGGTTGAATGACAGGAGCAATGACTCAGAGGCATGCAAAGATGAAGATACAGAAGAATGTGTTAAAGTATTACTAACAATGGGCTAATGGGCGTTTGTATGTGGACAGTGTGGGCTGATACTTTTTGATTATCTGGCCATTTTATTTTCCAAATACCTGGCTGTTGCTTTCAATTCTAAAGGTTTGTGCTGTTCCTGTCTGCTGTACATTAGCAGAATACATATCCTCTTTTGGACATGATTTAAGGCTTGGTTGAGCATCAATCTTTTATTGCCTTTTGCAAGCTTGGCATGATGATAATGCTTGCATGCATTTTGTGCACTTGCACACAAACACTCAAGTCATCTGCCTAAATGTGTTTAAGTGGGTGCTTGTTGTAAACCCATCAATAACAGCAATGCTTCAGCTGTCTGCACTTCATATCATTGTAGCTTGTTGAGTTTGTCTAAGTGAGAGAGAGAAAAAATGAGGGAAGCCTTCGGTCAAGGTAAAGGAACGTGGAGGAAGTACTGATATTTTAATAATGGCATGTTTGCTGCAATTAAGGCCAGCTTTATTGATGGCTTGCACCAGTGCAGATCCCTCTCCTGCTGTTAAAAAAATCTACAGTCTGCATTTTCTGAAGTGGCATAGCGCATATGTCCCACAGTGTTGGAGCTTCCCTTTTCCTAGTCAGCAGGACATTTGTTTTGGGAACCTCAACATAGCATCCATGTTTTTTGCAGATGGATTGGTTGTTGCCTTCAATAGAACATAAGTCTTCAGCACAAGCTGTAGTTTAAAGGTTTGCAGCTAAATGAGAAGTGGCTAGGATGAGAACCATGGTTGTCTGTTGGAAAACAGTAGATTGCTCCTTCTGGGTTGGGGGAATCAAGGATCTGAGCTGTTCACTAGTAATGGGAAGGTGGAATGTCAGAGGAACCAGGTGGTATCAGCAGTAATGAAAGCTGAGTCAGAAGGCAAAGCTTTTCATTTACAACTCAATCCATTTTCCAACCCTGACCTATGGTCTTTAGCTCTGGGTAGTGACAGAAAGAATGTGGTAGTGGGTACAAGAGGCTGAAATGAGTTTGTTCTGTAGTTTGGCATGACACCCATAAACCCTGATTACACTCTGTTGCAGACATAATTAATTGGGGCTTTGGGGTAATAATTGGGGCTTTTGTCATGCATTTATATAGTAAAAAAATTACAGACTTTCTTGCAGGACATAACTTACATAAAGTTCTCTCCACCTTTTACGTTTCCATCTTCTGTTTGTTTCCCTGTGTAAGTAATTGTTTGCATGTGTGTACAGTGTAAAATACTTCTACGCTTATATAACGCAACTGTGAGCCAAGGGAAGGTCTGTATGACCAATGTAACATGCAAATTCATCAGACTTCCTGTGCCCTCGTGTGTGTGTGTGTACGTGTCTGCATGTGCGTGCACACTTGTCCTGTCAGAACCTTGGCTCTGCATCTCAGAGGACTGCAACACAGCACACAACTGTCAGTTGTTCAGTGAACTAGCACAGGCAGTCCTCAACACTCCTTCCTCCAAATGCTCTTAAAAAACGAAAGGCTTCTTCATTTCTGTGCAGTAGGCATTCTCACTGAGTTTATTGTGAAATGAAATCTCATATCCCAGCTACCCTGTGTAGACTGGTTTCTGGAAATAATAATAATAATAATAATAATTTCAAGAATGTTTGTACCAGTTTCATAACTGTGTTTTCATAACTGTTTCATAACTCACACTCTTATAAGTATAACTGTCCAAAATATATAGAAGTATACAGTTTTGCAATTTTTTTTCTCTGTTGTCCCACATTAGGAAAGCATAAAATGGAAGATCAAGCAGGACTTTAAGTCCATCTTAGTGATAATCTCTCAAACTCAGACTCAGCTTTATTGTCATTCAGACTATGAGACCTAATGTAAACAAAAGATAGTTTCTCAGGTCTCGTGTATGTGGTAGGATTCGAATATTTAATAAAAAATAGAATTTAAATAAGTAAATAAACATGAATACGTGAAATAGAATTCAATACAATTCAATTTTATTTATATATTGCCAACTCACAGCAAAGAGCTGCCTCAAGACACTTGATATTGTAAGGTAAAATCCCTACAATAATTACACAGAAAACCCAACAATCAAAACGACACCCTAGCATTTGGCGACAGTGGGAAGGAAAAACTCACTTTTAAGAGGAACAGACCTCCGGCAGAACCAGGCACAGGGAGGGGCAGTCATCTACTGCGACTGGTTGGGGCTGAGGGGAGAGAGAAAGGACAAAAGACACGCTGTGGAAGAGAGACAGAGATTAATAATAACAAATGATTAAATGCAGAGTGACGTAAAAACAGAGTAAAAGAGGTGAATGAAAAGGAACACTCAGTGCATCAAAGGAACCTCCCAGCAGGCTAGACCTATTGCAGCATAACTAAGGGTTAGTTCAGGGTCACCTGATCCAGCCCTAACTATAAGCTTTGTCATAAAGGAAACTTTAAAGCCTAATCTTAAAAATAGAGAGGGTGTCCGTCTCCCGAATCCAAATTGGGAGCTGGTTCTTGAAAGCTGATGGCTCTCCCTCCCATTCTACTCATAAGTATCCTAGGAACCACAAGTAAGACAACAGTCTGAGAGCGAAGGGCTCTATTGGGGTAATATGGTACTATAAGGTCTTTAAGATAAGATGGAGCCTGACTGCATTGCACAGGACTGCCTCTTTTTACAGACCATTTATTTGGTATCTGAGAAAATATCTCTGATAATGTGAGGATTGTCTGGGAGAAAGACCTGGGCTGTGATTTCAGTAAAGAAGAATGGCAAAAAATCTTATCAAATACAGGAAAACACATAATAGAGGCAAAAGGGAAACTTATCCAATATAACTCCATTCATAGGTTTTATTTTATTCCCTCCAAACTACATAGAATGGGTCTGGTGGGAACAATCACAGTGGCTCCAGACACCAAAAAGTGGCTGTGAATTTTGGCTGCTTACAAACGTATGTTGGCAAGGATTAATAATGAAGAGGAAGAATCCATAAGGGCCTGGGATTACATTTTTGGCATATAAGAGATGTATAGGCAGATGCCAAATTATTATTATATGGGTAAGCAGGAAAATAGATATTTATATATTAATATATTACTGTGTATATGTTCACATTCTAAAATATGTGTATTCACTTTGATGTTGGTCACTCACTTGGACCTATTATAAATGTTATTAAGCTGGGTATATTGTCCATTGAAGTTTTTTTTTGTTCAATGTATGTATTTAGATGAAAAAAATGAAAATGAAAATGTTAATAATAAAATTATAATAATAATTGCATGTGAGGAGAAGGATTTTAAATTCTATTCTAGATTTAACTCTCTCTTTCTAGTCTCTGTCAATACTCTGTCAATAAGGATTTTAGGACAGCTTGATAATAATAAATTGCAATAATTCAGCCTAGAAGTAATAAATGCATGAATTAGCTTTTCAGCATCACTCTGAGACAGGATGTTTCTAATATTAGCAATATTGCACAAATGCAAAAAGGCAGTCCTACATATTTGTTTAATATGTACATTGAAGGACATATCCTGGTCAAACATGACTCCAAGATTTCTCACAGTGTTACTGGAGGCCAAGGTAATGCCATCCAGACTAAGTATCTGGTCCAACACCATGTTTCTAAGATTTGTGGGGCTGAGCACAAAAACATCAGGTTTATCTCAATTTAGACCTGTAGGAAATTAGAGGTCATCCAGGCCTTTATGTCTTTAAGACATTCCTGAAGTTTAACTAATCGATGTGTATTTTTAAACCCTTGTGGATATATATGAAATTATTTTTTCTACTCTCTGGTTTAAGCTGGGAGTCCCATCCGGCAATTGCGTGCGTGCGTGTGCATGTGCGTACGTTCACTGTATGTGCACTGGTCCGAAAAGTAATGGCAGTGGTCTGCTGAGAAAGCAGCAGAGTCCCATATGGAGTTTCTTTTACGTAGATAGCAACTTTTACAGATGCACTGTGCTGAGCATCCTGACAAACTCCATCAGTGTGTGGTATGGAAACTGCGGACAGGAAGGCTCTCCAAAATGTCATCAAAGTGGCACAATTCATCTGTGGAGCTGCATTCCCATCACTACAGGACACTTATAATACCTGGGTAATAAAGAGAGCACACAACATAATCAAGGCCCATACCTACCCACAGCGCACACTGTTCACAATCCTGCCGTCTGGCAGACGTTACACGAGTGTAAAAGCAAGAAAGACCAGAATAATCCACAGGCCATCAGGCTGTTGAACCACTGACTGATTATCGAACTGTGATTACCTGCTTTTTTTTTAACTGTATATATTATATATCTGTATATCTGTATATATTGCACTTGATTTATTATTTATTTACTTTTACCTTTTTAATTTTTATGTATACTTGTTCTTGCATTTTATTTTAACTTATTTATTTTAATTGTGTGTAGGGCAATCGCAAGTAAGAATTTCATTGCTCACCATAACTACAGCTACACTGAAGCTATTAATTGGATGATGCCAGACACCCTCTGCACACTGTCATCAGCAACCAGAGGAGCCTGTTCAGTGACAGACTGCTCCTTTCCAAGTGTAGGACTAACAGACTGAAAAACTCCTTTGTCCCTCACGCCATCAAACTGTACAACTCCTCTCTGGGGGGGAGGAGGGGTAACAGAAGGACAGAGGGGGGAAGGAAGGAGCAGCAGCCTGAGTCTGTCCATAAAAACCACAGCACACCACAGTTTATTATTTATTATCTATTTATTCTATTCTATTGCTTGTATATTCTTGTATATTTCGTGTATATCTGAAACTTTATTTCTATCCTTCTCTATTTATGTGTGTAAAAAGTGCTACTGGAACTTTAATTTCCCTGACGGAACCCTCCCAAAGGGATTAATAAAGTTGATCTAATCTAATCTAATCTAATTGCCAGTATTATTAGAGAATACCTAGTAACACACAACAAGCTTATCTGGCAACGAACAGCTTGTTGGTCAGCAAGTTTGTCAGTCACAGGGATGGGACCTCATTCCTGATACTTTGTTCCATGGTACTTAAAATCAGCCTAAATGACTGCTAGTCTTACTGATTAATGCGTCAGTATCTGTGTAAAATTCTCCAAGTAATTTGGCTCAACAAAGAAAGTTGCCATCACACTGTGGCATTTTTCAGCAATTGTGCTTTTTTACAGGGAGCAGACTATTAAATCAGGGAGAGTCATGATGGCAGGGAAGAACAGGTGAACCAAATAAAACTAATGACACGGGGTGGAAAAACAGGAAAAGGGAACCTTCAAAATAAAACAGGAAGTGACCAAACGTGACACAAATGTAGACTTGACACCACATGGGGAAGCACATACAAATACAGATACAGCCACTGAAAATGGCCGATCCCTGACGGGACCTTGGCCGATCCATGGCCGATTCTGGGCAGGAACGTGGCCGAAATGAGATCGGGAACGCACCTAAGCAGCATTTAGGAAAACTGGTGGTAAAGTCTTGTGTGTCCACCAGGAGGAGCAGTAATAGTGGAAGCGCTTTCAATTACAGCAAATACAGCATGTTTAAATTCACCCATTCATACCAGCACTTCCATGTGTAAGCAAGCTAAGTGCTTATTGTCTAACGTCCACAAGAGCAACTTGGGTTTCAGTATCTTGCCCAAGGATACTTTGGTATGCAGCCATGTGTCCATGTGTTTGAACACGATTGTAAATTCCACGATTTTGACCATCAGCGTGTTGAAGTAATTCAGAAAGCAGTTTTATAAAAACAGGTTTATACAATAGTCATGTAGTCAAATGTATTTTCTCTCATCATTGCTAGTATTTTACTTGTCATGATGACAAGTCATGCCTCCCCTGACCGCACGTCACTGATTACTGAGATGGTCAGTGCGTAATAAGGTATTTTGTTTAGAGCAGCTTCACCCAGATTTGTTTACAGACTACTAATCAAAAGCAGCTTTAAACAGGTGGGTTTTCAGGATTGATTTAAAGGGATTTAGTGTTTCGGCTGTTTTGCAGTTTTCTGGGAGTTTTTTTTCCAGATTAAAGGTGCCTAAAATTTGAAAGCTGCTTCTTCAAGTTTGGTTCTGGTTCTGGGGATACAAAGGCTGGAACCAGAAGACCTGAGTGTTCTGGAAGGTTGATATGACGATAATAAGTCTTAAATGTATTGTGGTGCTAAACCGTTCAGTGATTTATAAACTAATAGAAGTATTTTAAAGTCTATTCTCTGAGCTACAGGTAGCCAGTGTAAGGACTTCAAAATCGGGGTGATGTGCTCTATTTTTTTGGTCTTGGTGAGAACACGAGCAGCAGCATTTTGGATTAGCAGTAGCTGTCTGATTGATTTTTTTGGCAGACCTGAGAAAGATACATTTGCAATAATCAATGCGACTAAAGAAAAATGCATGGATGAGTTCCTCTAGATCTTGTTGAGACAGTAGTCCTTTAATTCTAGAAATGTTCTTCAGGTGGTAGAAAGCCAACTTTGTTAAACTGTTTTTATGTGTCTCTCAAGGTTCAGGTCTGAGTCCATCACTACACCCAGATTTCGGGCCTGTTCACAGGTTTCTAAATGTAGTAGCTGAAGCTGCGCGGAGACTCTTGATCATTCCTCTTAGGTCCAAAGATAATAACTTCAGTTTTGTTTTTGGAGAAAGTTTTGGCACATTCACGCAATGAAAGGCATTTTCCAGCCTTCTTCCAGCATGCTACTGTTTCTGATGACACACTACTTAATTCAAAGTGTCACAAGGTGCTAGCAGCAGCAACATTCTAGTTCCCTGAAGCTCAGTGCACTTGGGATATGCAGCAGGACAGTGAAAAACAGCAGGAAGTCCACCTTAAATGGTTAAAAAAAACAGTCAGAGTCTAGACTTAAATCAAGTTGGCATTATGCTATTCATGCTCAAAAACCCACTAATGTGGCTGAATTAAAATAATTCTGCAAAGAAAAGTGGGCCAGAATTCCTCTCTAGCAATGTGAAACACTCCCTGCCAGTTATTGCAAAAGCTTTATTGTAGTTTTTGCTGCCAATTGGGGCACAACCAGGTATTAGATCAATTACTTTTTAAACAGGGCCAGGTAGGTTTGGATAGCTTTTTTCCCCCTTAATATATGAAATCATCATTTAAAAACTGCATTTTGTATTTGCTTGGGTTATCATTGTCTAATGTGAAAACTTCTTTGATCTGAAACATGTAAATGTGAGAAATATGCAAAAAAAAAAAAAAAAAAAGCAACGGAAGCGGGCAAATACTTTTTCACAGCACTGTATATTGTCAAAAAGTACTTTTTTTCTTTCGTTCAATTTTTAGATGACACAAATAAAGATTGATAGCAACACAAAGTCTGGAATGGTTCTCATCAGGTTTCATGGGTTTCAGGTGAATTCAGCATCACAGTGCTGAATGTGAGTAACCTTCCTGACCAACAAGACAAAGGGGCAGCATTACACAAAAACTGTATAAAAGTAGTGCACCTGCAGTCATTGCATTTCCTGTTTTCAAAGTTTTAACAAACCCACAAGAGGCATAACTAGAGAAATAAAATGTAACGCTGTGGGAGTGATGAATTAGACTTACAGGATGTTTACGTAGAGTGACGCTAATGGAGAAAACAGTGTCCAGACTTCCTCCTTCTTTGTCTTTGTGTGTAGTTTTTTTGTACAGGGTTTGAGAGTACAGTTGTGTTTAGTATGCTTTTTTCCCCACCAGGTGTGTCATTGTAGCGGATTATATTAGTCAGAAATGAACTGCATAGTTCATGGCCTATGTTGCTTCTGGAGCAACACTGAGCCAAACACGGAAAACAAGGATGCAGTCTAATGTCATATTTTCTACAAAATTAGCATTTGCATTATCAAATTATTGTGCCATTTTTGCCATCTGTCCATCTTTGATTCTTATTAACACATGTTTGGAAGCCTTTGCTACATATTTAGTAGGCTAAAGAGTTCCCTTCAACTAAAGTAATGCTATCATCTCTTGCCCTTTTGCTCCACCCTTCCCTATTAAACACACATAATGACAGCAGAGGAGAGAAACTGTGAGAGAAATTATTGTAACTGTAGATGACCGGAAAAGGAAGTTGAGACTATCATGGTGCACTTAAAAACATGGGCACAACAGTTGGAGCAGGAAAGAATTTCTTGGTTTGAACCCCCCACTTGGCTGGGTCCAAATTCTCCCTGTTCTGCATTATGTTGTCTCTACTCTGGAAATAGTGGGGCACAGAGAGATGATGTTTCTGGATTATTTCATGAATAAATATGACATCTCAATAACACCTTCTTCAGACTGGGAATTTGGTCTGGAGGCTTTACTGATTAAAATTTGTTGATCAAAGGTCAAGATCACTGTGATTTGACAAAGCACTATTTTGTCCATAATACCAGAATTGCATGACAAAATTTCACAGAAATGTCACTTTATGTTCCATCATTTAACACAATTACATCAGGAACAGAAAAGAAACAAAATGGAAGACCTAGTTGAAATCAGCTTTTCTTGCCAAACATAAGTATTCAATTCAATTTTATTTATATAGGGCCAAATCACAACAAACAGTTGCCTCAAGGCACTTTGTATAGTAAGGTAAATACCCTACAATAATGCAGAGAAAGCCCACCAGGCAAAACAAGCCCCTGTGAGCAAGCACTTGGCGATGGTGGGAAGGAAAAACTCCCTTTTAACAGGAAAAAACCTCCGGCAGAACCAGGCTCAGGGATGGGCGGTATTCTGCCTTGACCGATTGGGGCTGAGGGGAGAGAGACAAGAAAAAAGACATCCAAAGGCAAGTGTATCTACCTATTAATAGATTAATTCCGGCAGCTACAAGCTACCAGAGGTAGACAAAAGTTAATGTCATGCAATAGTGAGATGGAGAAGTGCTCAGTGCATCATGGGAATTCCTACAGCAGCTTGAGCTTATAGCAGTATAACTAAGGAAACATTCTGGGTCAACTGATCCAGCCTTAACTATAAGCTTTACCAAAATGGAAAAATTGAAGTCTAATTTTAAAATCAAGGAGGATGCCTCCTGAATCCAAGCTGGAACCTGGTTCCACAGGTTACCTGATAGCTGAAGGATTTGCCTCCAATCCCGCTTTTTGAAACTCTACCAACAACAAGAAAGTTTGTATTAAAACAGTGAAGTTCTCTATTGGACTACTATCAGTCAATCAATCAATCAAGCTTCATTTCAAACAAATATGTTAATATACATAAAAAGTAAAAATAAAAAAGTCCACATGCAATCAGTGATACACACACATATATATATATATATATATATATATATATATATATATATATATATATATATATATTTTTTTTTTTTA
>VUQJ01042387.1:0-10688 GCA_015108635.1 Andinoacara biseriatus
CAGAGTGCCTCTTCCCCAGGTTAGTGTGTGGAGCTCTGAACTGTGATGAATTCTAGCACTTTGAAGAGGCTCTGATGCTGGGGGCGATGTAAGGAATTGTGTGGGTTACCACATCCAACAACCGCAAAACTAGACTGGACTACAAAATCACTGTGTGAAAAAAATGGCAGCTGGATGTCCATGACCTTATTCCAGCAGTTCCACAGCAAATACTGTGACGTCAGAAATGAGAAAACGTCACGAAGAAGAGAGAAAACTAAACAGACTGAAAATTATGACCCAAAAAGAATATACAGATATCTACGCAGCACCCAAACAGCATGTATTTACATTTCCTGCACTTTTAGACACTGAAAGTACACAACAAAATGTATTTAAGGGCTAAAAAAGTGGATTTTGCATGATACGTGTCCTTTAAGTTATGTTCAAAGCTGTTCCAGTAACATAGCTCAGACAGCATCACATTGAGCATGAACTTGATCCTGTCTAAAGAGACAATATTGTCATGATCCCGGGCCGGTGGCCCAGTGCGCAGTATGTTTGTGTTTTGTTATGTATTAGGATTTTAGTTTGCCTTGGTTTCCTGTTTCCCTCATGTTGCCCTTCCCATGATCTGTGTTCAAGTGTTTTTCTTAGTCCCTTGTCTCATGTCTTGTGTTTGGTTTGTCATCCCAGTGTTCCCTGTGTGTTGTATTTAGAGTCCTGTTATGTTCTGGTTTGGTTTTCTGTGTTAAGTTTGCATGTGTGTTATGTTTAGTGACTTCCTGTTTCAGTTTGACAGTCTTGTGTTCCTTGTGCTTTGTATTTAGTTTTAGTTTCCTTGTGTCTCGTCAGTGTTGTTGTGTTCAGCTGTGCTCCCCACATGTTTCCACTCCCCTCATTATTCCCACTGTGTGCTTTATGTTTATGTCACAGGTTTATGCTCCATGTTCATGTCTATGTTCAGCTTTGCTTAAAATGAGCTCTCTGCTTCTGCATCCTGCATTGGGGTCCTCTGCCTTGCCAGCCACAGCAGCAACCTGACTTTAGCAGACAGAATGCCCTTTAAAATTTAAAAAGGTGGTTACTTTATAAATAAGAACTTTTTTAACAAGAACACATCTAACAATGTTGTCTTTGAAACAATAAAAATAACTGTAGCCATCTTGGTTATTACCTTTTAGTGGAAGTCATAGGCTAAAATGTATTATCTGATTATTTGTGAGTAAGACAAAGCCAATAAATTTAAAGTGAATCAATACAAATCTTTGCTGTGGATTGTGGATTCTTAGTGGACTGTAAATATTTTTTGTTTTGGTTTTTGCTATTACTAGTTCTACCTAATCATTTAATTTTGACATACCAAATAGGCAGTGTGTGTGTGTGTGTGTGTTGTTTTATCGTGGTCTATTGGTCTATTATAATGGCTGCTATTCAGATTTTAAGCCTGTAAAACATGGAGTGCCACAAGGCAGTTATCTTGGCCCAAATCTATATTCAATATTTACAAATGACTTGCCATCAGTGCTATGTAAAGCTGGCATCTCAATGTTTGCTGATGACACTACAATATATCTAGCAGCAAAGTCTATTAGTGAGATTAAAACTGACCTTGAATGAGAGATTGAATGTATAGTTGACTGGGTGGACAGTAACAAACTCATTTTAAATGTTTCTAAAACAGTGAGTAATGTCATTGGTAAAAATCTCTAAGAGCCAAACCTCAACTGGATCTCTGTATAAAGGATGGATCTGTTAAACAAGTGGAAGAGGTAATCAGGAATTCATATAGACAGTAAACTCTCCTGGGATAAACATATCCAGAGAGTAGTTTCTAAAATGGGGAGTACTTTGTCAGTTATTAAAAGATGTTCTGAATATCTAACAAAAAAAAAAATCCCAAATGTCATTCAATCTCTTGTTTTGTCTCATTTAGATTATTGCTCCGTGGTTTGGTTTAATACATCATTAAGCAATATTAAAAAAATTACAACTGGTGCAAAATAAGGTAGCACGTGTGGCTCTAAAATGTTGATAAAATGCATGATCAGCTTTCCTGGTTATGGGTGAAGGATAGAGGGTTGTATGCACTGAGGAATTTTCTAAATAACATAATTACAGTAAAATGTCCATCTATGTTTTACGAAAAACTACCATTTAACAAAATCACTCAACAAGGCCTGCGGTTGGACTGTTTCACTGCCAAAATGTAGAACTAGTTTAAGCCAACGTACAGTCATATTTAGAGCAATGCATGAATAGAATTCACTACCAGAAAACATTAAACAAAGTGCTGCTTACAGTTTTTAAGAAGCAACTGAAAATATACTATAAAAATAAATGAAGGAATAAATTTTTTTGTACGTAAGGAAAATCTAAAATATCTCCTTCAACTAAATTCTGTCTTGGAAGGAAAATAATGTTTTATTTCAATACTGCAGCAGTAATCTGATGAATAAATAACCTAAACCAGGGGTCCTCCCTGCTCCAACACGCCTGAGTCCTGCTAATGACCTCTTTATTTCACTGAGGTGTGTTAAAGAGATAATTAAAAGTTGCAGGACACTGACTCTGCAGCCGTGGACCCCCAAACCTGAAGGAAACCTTACCGGAAGAGTTTCCTCCACACCTTTCTGGTCCACAGTGAACTTCACAACTTCTTCATTGCTTTCCTGTCTTGCTTGAATGGTTTCAGCTGCTTTGTCCTAAAATAAAAGATGATTTTCATTTTCTTCCTTAATAAAACTGACATATCTTTATTTATACACACAGTGCATTTAAAACGTGTGTTATTTATGTTGCTTTGGACAAAAACAATTCAAACTGTGATGATAGTCTTACCCTGATCATCACAATGTGAAGTATTTTTTTAATGTTCCTCACTGTAACTGCTACAGCTCCACTGTTAATTCGAACTGGCGTTCGTAGCTGCTGTTTGTTTGTTCCCAGATTAAAGATGCTGAAGGTAGCAAAAAATTATGTGGAATGGCCCTTTAGCCCAATCAGAAACCAGCTTCATCTCATTTCTGAAGATTAAACTCCAGCTTTGTGTCTGTCATCCGAGTGATGAGTGAGGAATTTCAGGCTCTAATGTTCATAATAGCTTGAAACTTTATGTACACCATAGATGAATGAACATCACACCGCTGGGCACAATAAACATCTACTTACCTCTGCCTAACTATTTCTGGTGCTTTCAACACCATCTTCATCAGCAGATGATCCATAGATAAAATATTGGTCATAAAGAAAATAAACACACTAAAACTATTTGTAATTACTGCAGTAATAAAATTAAAATGCAGGCTGCTGACAAAAATAACTTCATTGATTCCAGAGGGAAATTCATAATTCAGAAACCAAATTCATTGGTTTGCTGAATTAAAACAGTGCATGTTTGTTCCTCAAGAATGTAAAATAGGAAACTGGATTTTTCCTGACTTTCATGTAATTAGAATGGAATGATTGGAAAGGAGAGCCATATGGCTCCATTCATAATTCATGTCCTTTTCATGAAGGTGGCCTTCATTTGATTTGATGTGCAGTGAGAAATGAAGCCGCTCTTATTCAGGCTCATTCTCTTTAGTGTTATTTAAACAGTCATTTTGGAAAGGACATATTTTACATGTAATGCAATGTGAGCAAATATTATAACTCTGCTATAAAGGTAACTACATTTTGTTTTTGGGAGACTTTCATTACATTAATCCCCCCAAAATCATTTTTCTCTGAGGTTTTTTTTACTGGATTTAAAGGTCCTAACTTCAGCTGATTTACATCTGGAGATGGAAACCTTTTGAATATGACCAGGAAGATGTGTAATTATTCCTGAAGGTTAACCACAACATCTGTGTGACACATTTCTGATTGTGCTCATATGGCTGTGATAACATGGCACATGTGCGCTACCGAGGACAAAGACTGCTTCATGCTTTGGCTGCACAATCATTCAGCATCGTGCCAGAACTGCTCCATCCATCAGAGAGCCACTAATTTCCCCCTGGATGTAACGAGGAAACAGCCTGTTAGCACTGTTGAGCTTCATTATTTGTTTCTCATGCGTATAATCAGATACATGTGGCCTCATATTTAACAAGAATCTATCAGTCAAAATTCCTCAAAATAATATATTTCAGATCCTTTTATTTAAAGTATCTTGTCTAACAAAGTCCTGCATTGGTGTCTTAATCTGTCCGTGCACATTATTTTGGAGGAGAAATGTTTATTGGCTAGAGTGAAATAAGAAATTAAAAAATACCTTTTGGACAAATGATTCAATCTTTGAAGTAATGTTAGATACAATAACTGTGGAAAGTCATTTAAAAACCTGACAGCAACAGAAAGATGGTTTACAACAATAACTATGCAAATCAAACTGGCTCTTTGAATAAAAGAATTCATATGAGGTCAGAGAAACAAAGAGCATGTTTATAAACCCATTTATTAATTCAGATGTTTATTCTATGTATTCATTTAAACATGGGTTTAAAAGTAATTTTGTTACAAGAAAGAAACAGTTAAGCTGAGCTACACGTCATAAATATATCATGCAGTTCAATTCTGCCGTTTTTAAATAAATATATAAATATGTTCTTCAAACGATCTTATTGTGTTAAGATGTGTTGGCTATATGGACATAAGTTAGGTTAGAAATCATCAGTGTATTTGAATAAAATACTTTTAATTCAGTTCATAGAAATTACATGTAATTACCACTAGAATAATTGTCTTATGTAAAATTAAAAATAATATTTTAAGACAGTCTAATAGCCAAAATCGAAGCAAATTTGAACTGTAAAGACTAAACTACAAGTAATGTGATTACTCTGAAGATTGCTTCTGTATTTGCGCTCACCAAGGATGCGTTTGGAAAACTGACTTCTTGCATTATAATGAATGCTGGTCCTGTCCTGATGAGTGAAAATATATCAATTGTACTGTGAGTTATGAAGGAAAATGTAAACTATGTATAAATTCCCCACTTGCCCTGTTCAGTCTTCTTCCAGAGGCCCGGGAGCTTGAGGGTCCTGCACAGCGTCTTAGCTGACCCCAGCTCTGCACAGCAGTTTGTTTTTGGGTTTTTTGTGAGTGTTTGTCTTAATTTGTGTAGCTTGATTAATTATAAGTCTCTAGATAACTTATTTCATAGTGTAATCCTCCTTTATCCCAAACACAATCACCTGTAAATAATATACTTAGTGTCTTTAGGATTCATTAACTTAATGTAGCTATTAGCTTAGCTCTCTGCGGAGTCTTAAGAAGCATGGCTTCTCCTCCTGTCCTCCCTGCACTTCCCTGCTCTGTGTGTCAAATGTTTAGTTACTTCTCAGTCTCTTTTAGCAGTAAAAGAGTAAAGTTAATATTAAATTGGTGTCTAACATGGTTAAGATAGAAACCTGGACCCTTTGTGGCCAATTATCAAGACTTTTTGAAGTACACGCTGAAAGTCTACTAGAAGAAATGAAGGCAGCATTACAGACATCTGCGACCATCACTCAAACCAACCAGCTGATCTATACCACAGCGGTCCTGGAGGTGCTCGGTGGGGAGCAACTTAGGGTTCAGTATTTTGCCCAAGGATGCAGAGTGGAGCAGCTCGGAGCGGCCAGTGATTCAACCAACAAACTTCCTATCAGTAGGTGACGTGCTCTACCAGGTCTTCTCCCATCCAAGTCTAACCTGGCCCGACCCTGCTTAGATTCCGAGACAAGAACGGGCGTGTTCAGGGTGTAATGGCCGTAAGCCATATCCAACAGAAATGCTGAAACCACAGCAAGCTTCCTGAACAGGATCCAGTAACTATTACAGTGCCAGATAACCAAGAAAGAGGGTACCAGGCCCTGGCATGCTGTTATCCACACCTACTGGCTAAAGAAGTTAACTGCACTCCAGGACTGCCTGGCAGCACAAATGAAGCAGCTGCTAATGGCTAAGATGCGCCCACTGTGGCTGACCAAAGACCACACAGTCCTGATCCTGAAGGATCCCCAGAAGGGACTAATCACGTCCAACTGTCGGCCAATAACCTGCCTCAGGACAACATGGAGCTCCTGTTTGGACACAGCTTATATAACCATTTATTTCAGTAGTGTCTGATGAATTTTGGCCTACACATGGCAGAAGGTAAAGCAGTCACACACAAAGATGTTTTCTAACAGTCTCGTAGAGCAGAGTCGAGCCTGTCTCTCTTGATAGCATCGTCGGCCGTGCTAAACACATGCCGCAGTGCTCTTCGGACAAAAACACAAGTCTCCAAACCAAGACATATGTTCTTCATGGGTTTAACCTCCAGTTTCCAAGGCCTCTGGCCACAATTACACTTTCACTGTCTTCACACATGCTCAGAAAAACAAAGTCATCCCCAGGACAGTTGGGATGATCTGCCCGGAACAGTTCAGGCCCTGTAGGGCTTGTTCACAGTGAACCACACAGCATCTCCGGAAACTCCGACCGGTCCAGGTCAGGGAAACAGCTTCCAGTTTTTTTTGTAGACATGCAGTCCTGCCGGTATCAGGCCTGGAGTGAGCAAAAACAGTTTTGTTTATGAATGCAAAATGTTTACACTTGACAAACACAGTAATCAGTGTGTTTACCAACACAGTGGAGTACCTGTACACACTACAGGTACTCCACTGCTACTACTGAGATTATTGAGAGAGTTCCTACGCTGTAGTCATTGAATTGTGTTTTAGCAACACACTAACGTTTTCCTGCTGTCACATATTGTCCTGACTTCACGTGACACTGGGGTGTGGAAACGTCTCACACACACACACACACAGAGCTTGAAATAAAACACTTGCAGGAGCTTTTTTCTTTCACAAATATCACCTTTTTTCTCATTAAGATGTAAATGCTATAACACATTCTTGTTCAGCAATTTATTCACTTTTTATAGCAGTAGCTCAAAAACTGGTCTAACAAATCCAGTATTGCAATGGTGTGTTATAGGAGTGAGGGATCTTTCTGTAGCCCAGGATCAGGCTCCCGAGAGTGTTATACTGGGGGGGGGGTAATGTGAAGCGCTCCACCTCCTGCTGTGCGGTGTGGCTGGAGGGGTGTTTTAAAAAAGGCTGATGGTGGTATATCACACTTCAGATGCTGAACAAAGGATGTGAAATCCATCAAAATCTTTTTTTTAAGACGTATTTATTAGTTTCCTTTCTTATTTCTCCTGTTTGCCGCTCCACACAGTCAGAGATCCACTGCCCTACTCGGATTAATAGTGTTAATCTTCGATCTAATACGTGGTTGAGGCCTCTGTCATCACAGTATAACCTCGTACTTCCTTGTTGTCACGTTGCATGCACTGTAGCCAAACAAACAAACAAACAGCTGAGATTCGTGGCCCGTTTTCTGATGTTTGGCATCGACACAAATCTTTACAATTAAAGCTGTTAATGTCCAGGCTGCTCTTTACTGCAGAGCTTTAGAAAGACCAGCCTGATTGCTACATTTTTAGCCTGAACTGCCGCCTTTAATGGTTTTACAACCATTTGGGGTTTTTGTTTGTTGTCTTTTCTTTTTCTTTTTTTGTAATGAAAGTGGGCAGAACAAACAGCAGCTCATCCCATGTGAAGTGAAAGTCTCCCTGAAGGTCACACTGATGATTTCTATAACCCATTAAGATTTTATGGTTGATAGAAGACTTCCTCGGAGATTATGAAGGATTCCAGTGGGGACCTTTTAGAGCCAGCTGATTGCTATCTCGGCCTTTGAGCACACAGAACCTTCATCGCGCCTGAGCACGGACACAATAAAAGTTTCCACTTCATTTTACTTCTGTACAAAGTTGGATCTTAGCCAGAGACCGTTGTGTGAAGTGGATCTTTAGGAATGTTGCTCACACACTCAGACTGTGAGCAACACTATTGACAATCATTGATTGATCAGGAGAACAGAGTGAAAACACACTGAAGGTTTGAGTCAGGAGCAGAGAGGAAGAATAGTGCTGAAAAACATCTGTAACATTATGTTGGACAATTCCTACGAGCCCGGCTACATCAGGAAGGGCTTCTGGCACAAAATCTTTGACAAATAAAGAATGAAATTTCCATAACAGGTCCGTGGAGGCCGGGTTAACAATGGCTGCTTCTGGTGCTGTTGTCCAAAAAGGTACTATTGGATGTTCTGTTGCTATTGGCCGAAGAGGACGGAAGAGGAGCACTTCGGCCGTTTTCAGTCCATTTATGGACGTTATTAGCGGTAATCAGCCCCACAGATAGAAGCCACTTCCATCTGTCACACGGAGGACCGCTGACTGAAGTACGGAAGACTGTAGAATCCGTGCTCGCTGACTTCGACAGATCCGGCAGAGCTTACGTTTAAACATTGATATTAACAGGTTATTATTATGCACTTGTAGTCACAGTAATGAGCAATACCACAAACTTTATATATTTACCATTTTTACTT
Source organism: Andinoacara biseriatus (assembly GCA_015108635.1). NCBI lineage: Eukaryota > Metazoa > Chordata > Actinopteri > Cichliformes > Cichlidae > Andinoacara > Andinoacara biseriatus. The sequence goes on from VUQJ01042387.1 coordinate 8,395, forward strand.
CACTTTTTATATAAATGAAGAAATTGATATAATTATGTACATATTTGGGAGTAATTTCAAACTGGATTTCTGTTATTACTGCGACCCCCCTGCAGTACCTTTGGAACCCAGTGCAATACAGTGATGACAACTATGAACTTGGTCACAGTTCTGCAACAATAATAACTCTGATTGTCTCCATTCAGAAAATACATGGAGCAGCATAAAGGTCTGTAGCTTTATACCATCTGCAGCATCACCCCTACATCAGTCATGATTCATCTTTGTTTTTGTTCACCAAGGAAGTAACGTGTGGAGTTTGTATTTGAGGAAGCAAAATGTTACAAAACTTTGAATCTAAGATGATTCTATCAGCATTGCTAACAATAACTAGAAAGGGAAGGTACTTTGAGCTGCTTCCTTACTTCCCAAGGACCGCGGGGGTGGTGGTGGTGGGGGGGGGGGGTCTGTATGGTTGATTCGGTACAGCCTGTTGCTGGTTATCTGGACACACTAGCTCATGACCCTGGGGGCTGGGTTTTTCGTCTCCTCCCAGTCTCTGCAGAGCCCCTCGTTACTAATAACAGCAAAAACCTGCAAGTGTTTGCATCGAAAGTGACATTTTCATTTAAATATGTCTGTCAGTTCACCTTCTCTTGCCAAATGATGGAGCCAGCTGGTAATTATGTTTATGGCTCTGTGACAGCGTTACATTATTTAATATTCAACGTGTGTTCACAGTGGAGATAATTCTAAGAAATATATATTACAAGTTGCTGCTTAAGCAATCTCTACCTGCCATGTAGCAGCTGTGTATAAATACATGATGTGTGAAAAGAGGGGAGTGGAGAAACCCCCCCCCCCCCCCCCCGCAGCTTAGGTTCAGGATCACCTGATCCAGCCCTAACTATAAACTCTATCATAAAGGAAAGTTTTAAGCCTAATCTTAAACAGAGAGGGTGTCTGTCTCCTGAATCCAAACTGGATCCACAGGAGAGGGGCCTGAAAGCTGAAGGTTCGGCCTCCCAGTCAGTGGAAACAGTTGCTTTTGTTCGGTTGCTCCTACAGTTCTCTGAGCTTTTCCAATGACATACTACAAATTTAGCCAAGTCAGTCATTTTGAAAATCAATTTAGATCTAAAACTCTGATCTAAGCTTGAGCTCTAATGTTTAATAGTATAATAATCTGTATGTGATTATCTGCAGGTGAAGCAGACAGCTGAGGGCTCACAGATGGTGATGTATGGAGAGACTGAGGTCCTCCCGCAGGAGAACGGTCTCTGGCTCACAAGGAGATCTGATCTGTGATCAGCGCACCAGCAGGTAAACCACAGCTGATGTACAAATAATTGTGATTTGTAGAATTGAATGTTCCAGGTACATGTTGTACACAGTAGGTAAAGTACATTTGTGTTGTTTACTGTGATCTGTGGTTGTGAGATGTTGCTTTTTGAGCAAGAACGGAGAGCGGGAGGAACAGGGAGATGGAGCATTAATAACTCAGAGTCAAGTTGTCTCAGATTTCTGTGCAATTTTCCCCAGCTTGCATGCTGGGAGACAGCAGACAGGAGTGTGGAGGTGAGAGTGGGACCTTTAAACGTTGGGACTCTGCAGTGGAGGAGGTGCAGAGGGTTGTGGAGGCAGATGATCCGCTGTGGATTAGAAAGATCTCTGCTTTCACCTCCACTGCTAACACTGCCTCGCTAATGGTTGATCTATGCTGATACATAATAACATGATTATATCCATTACATAAGTGAAAATGATAAACAATGTTACATGTAATGCTAGTTTTTAAAGTGAAGTCTCATGTATGTCAGTCGATACCAACAGCTGTCACAGATGCTGCCAATTCCTGGGATTAAATTTTGGGTTTTTTGAAGACTCCAGTTAGCTCTTTGCTACATTCGTTGCTATTTTCCACCTTTTTCTCAATGCTTTAGAAATCCTTAAGATCTTGACGGCATGTAATTCGACAACAGACCCTGATATCTGAGGGTCAATCAGTCCCACCTGCCACTTTTTGAAAAGGCTCTAATCACTGACAGATAATTTGGAAATCTGGATTCCAAGCTGCAGATTTTGGAGTATGTTTTTTTCAATTAATTACAAAAGAAATTCTCATGAGAAGCAAAGAAAAGTATAAAGAAGGAAGTGCAGAGGTGAAATTTGAGGGTTTGAAAAAAGCACAGAGAGCTTTCATTGTGCAGAGCACCACAGAGATGCAATCAGAGCCTCTCACCACCCACCATGTGTCAGAACAGAGCAATCTATCAGCCCCCCCCCCCCCTCCCCCCCCACACCCACCCCCCCCC
>VUQJ01042390.1:0-15117 GCA_015108635.1 Andinoacara biseriatus
CTCCTCTGACACTCTGATCCACCTCCACACCTTCAACACCACCTTCACTGAACCTCTTTATCCTGGATTTACAGTCTGGTTTCCTGCTTCCTCAGTGAGTCTGTGTGTAGTTTAGTGTAAAGAGTGTCCTCCTGTCACAGAAACTCTGCCTGTTGAACAGATAGTTCAGTGTGTCCATGTCTGTCTCTTTCACTCACAAACACGTTTTCACATTCATGGATTCAATCAGTTGATGTTTGAAACTGTTCTCAATGATTCCTTGTAAACTTCTTCCTCTTCAGTTCTTTAAAGATGGAAGCTGTGATTATTCCAGGATCCACATGCTGTTTTTCTCTCTTTTTCCACGCAAAGCTTCACAGTCAATATCAGGATGTTGTGTTTCTCTGAAGCTCAGTTCAGCTCAGATGATTCAGTTCATGTCAGCTGCAGTTTGTTTGCTGCAGATGAGACAAACTGTGATATCAGAGGAATCACTGATCAAGTAGCACCAACCAGTACTAACAATACACTAAGTACCTATACTACCTATACCAAATAAACTAATCTGTACAGGGCTTAGTGCTTGAGGCTGGGAAAAAAATCTTTTCTTCCCCCCACAGCAAAACATTAAAGAGTCTGATGGTTCTTGGAATGAATGATATTTCTGAGTATGTCCATTGAGCAGTTCTGTGTTCTTCCACTGAACACACTCCTCTGTTTCACTATAGTGCTGTGTAATGGGTGACTGTCATTGTCCATGATAGAGAGAAGTTTGTCTAGTGTCCTCCTCACTGCCAGATGAAACAACCTGTGATATCAGAGAGAAATCACTGAGCTGCACTGACCCAAAAGATGAATTTATGGGCTACTCAGAAGTAAATGTGACTGAACATTACATCACAGTGAGACTCTCCTGTTTGATCAACAGAGAAATTCTATGTTTTTAAAACCTGATGAACATTCACTGAAGCTCCAATAAAGCATCTCCTTTAACTGTGAAGCAGTTTGACTGGCTGATGGTTAGTTGTTCACTGCTGGTAAAAAGATGAACTACAGTCTGATATGTATGATTGACTGATAAAAAACAAATAAAACATCTTTCATTTACTTCCTATGATATGGATGATTTTTGTTGTTGAGGTTTCTTTTTTGAGTGTTAATTCTCGTCTTTTGTTCATCATGAGTTTAATGATATGACACGAAGGGTTTTTAATTGACCAAAATAGTGAAATTTTGTTTTTATAACTGTACTGCTAACTGTTGTTAACCACACTGATACCAACAGCTTTATATTAATGTGGATGAGTTGGACTGTTCCAGAAAAACTATCAGGATCACTGCCCTCCAGTGGGCGCTGTCAGTAACTACATCCAACACATCTGAACATCCATTAATCCTTATATTTTAGAAGAAGAAGAAAAAAAGGCCTTTATTGTCCCACAGAGGGGAAATATGACACACTTCCTGCAGTGTTTCAGCACTGATGTTCATCAGTGTGATACTGACGCTCTATATGTGAATGAAGAGATTATTAAACTGATAGAAACACCCTCAGGTGGTCAAATGAGGAACTGTTTGTTAAAAAAACAATCAGGTACAGACACAAACACAGATACACACAATGATGACAAAGCTATGATTGAAGGCAAACATTGATTTTCTTAGCTTAGAGGATTCGTATAACTGTTTAATTCAGATGTTATTAGGGACCCAGATCAGCCAGAACAGCTCTACCTTTAATATGCAGAGAAACCAGTTTGAATTCAGTTACACTGCAATATAAACAGATCACACTGGAGGCTGCATTCAAGAACAGACAGTGATGCTGGTTTCTGAGAAACCTTTAAAAAAAATTTCAGTTTCTGATTTTCCTGATTGTGAACTGGAACTTCGGTGAACCTGTGAACTTGCAGCGAAGTGGAGTCCTATTTGTCTGGTCAATATGGTGTTTGACGTGAACAATTTTGTGGCAGCTCCTAGCTTGGAGACGCTGGTTAGTTATAAAATGGCTGAGTTGCTGGCCCTCGCAAAGCACTATAAGGTTTCTGTCACTTTGTCGCTTAGGAAAGACACCGTGCGGGAAGCCCTGACAGAGGACCTTATAAGTGAAGGGATGCTGGGTGAGCTGAGATGTTGGTGGGAGGGAGAGAGAGACTGCAATCCTACGCACACAACAAAAACATGGCACACAGTTGTAACACCCCCACGTACAATAACAAACATATCATGGGCAGGTTCACACAAAAACCCTCACAATTGGGCACCAGCGACTTTTCCATGTACTCCAAAGAGTTCAAGAACAGCAGCTGATTTAATTTCGGTATCCTTTTTCAGGCCTTTTTTGCTGATTTTGGAGCCGGCAGTTAAGGGGTTAAGGTTATCAAGTGGAAGTACTGGTCGAACCTGAGGTGGGACAGGCCATACAAAGTCCTCTTAACCACACCGACAGCAGTGAAGATTGCCAAGAGGTCCACTTGGATACACCTGAGTCATTGTAAGAAGGTGCAGTCATCAATTACAGAGTAGTGGTGGAAGTCCTTTTATAGTGGTCTGTCATCTCAACCTCTGTGAAGAACGCAGCAGATCCCTACTCTTTAGGATGACGACCTTTTACAGGCTCACCTTGTTTTTTGGAGTCTGTACACTGCTGACCCTGACAAACAGCATCTCACTAAATCACACCCAGTACCCTCATGATTATGCAACAAAGGAGTAGTGCCACAGCCCACGTTAACAGCAGAACTGTTATGTGTATGCACAGATGAACAGATGCCAGAGAAATTCCAACATATGTTATGGCTAGTGGGACCACTAAGGATAAAAATGGAGACTGGACAGGAGAGTCAATATTCAAGAATAGCGCCAAGACTCACAAATAACATCAAGACTTAAGGGAACCAGAGTGTTTCTGGAGCTTGAAAAAAGGCAACTGGACTTCTTTTTGTTTCTTGAAAACATTTCACCTCTCATCCGAAAGGCTTCTTCAGTTCTCAGCCAAATGGTGGAGAGACCCAGGTATTTAAACCCCTGTGGGCGTAGTCCCCTGGAAGTATTTATGCACATTGTTTATGTGCATAAACACATGTGCCAAGGTGTGGGGGAGGGCATGGGTCATTTCAATCAGTGGTTTCAGTTGAAACCAATAAAGGACTCCGCTCCATTGTTCCATGTGTTCTGTTGGAGTCACTGGAACAAAGGTGTGAATGGGGGTTGAGACGTCTACGAAGGGAGCTCAGGACAGCACTGTAAGCGGGGGAAAGTTGGTGGCGTAATCCATCTCCTTTATTCAAAGATGGTTGTTCACAGTGGACATAGAAAGCTTCTTTTACTCCTCTTTCAAACCATCTGTCCAGGTCTGACAGGCAGGAAGGAAAGAGTGAGAATAAGAAGAGAGAGAGGGAAAAAAGAATGAAAAAAAAAACCCCAGAAGAAATACAGAGACAGACCTAGGTATACATATATACTAAGGATGTTCCTGGTGACTAATTTAATAGTCAACTATACAAGGGTAAAAAAATTAGATTAACCGACTAGTCTAAAACTAAGAAACACTCAGTTATAAAATAATTTCTTTTGCCTGTTTAATAAATAATGTCAAAAGTTTTCTAAACAAAGACATTTGAAACCAATAATTGCGTTCTTCTATGATGAATCGCACTTTAAATACTGCTTAACTGTGCGGCACTGCGTATTATGAACACTGCATGTTATACTCCACACAACAAAGAACATGAAAACGATGTTCACGCATCACTGAATATGAGAAAATAACATCCGAAAAACAAATAAATTGCAACTTAAAAGTGTGGCGTATTGTGCGATGTAGCTCCAGGAGCCCTTCAGACTTTAGCTGCTACGACGTAAGTGGCCGATGTAGCTGCATTTATACCTGTGCAGGTGCATTGCGTGTGTTAATTATTACCTTTCTGTGCTGTTAAAATTGGAGGGATACAGACATGAGCACTGACCAACAGTGCTCATCCCCCCCGTTTCAAAATGAAAACGGTGTTGTTTAGATGCGTTTCGGCCTCCCGTTTACACGACAACGAAGTGAAAATGGTGCATTTTTGAAATGGGGTCCAGAGTGGAGCTTTTTCTTTTAAACCGTTGAAAACGGCATGTTTTGGAAACGGGGGTCCTCGCACATGTGCATTATGGTTGTGACCACCACAGTTTTCCGCGCATGCGCTAATAGAGGAACATGAGGGTTAACGTTCACGAGTGCTTTAGTGAACTTCGAGTAGCGCGATTCACAGTTGATCTTTGCCTGTGTTTTTGCTGTTTTATTATTGAGTGTTGAGTGCAGCAGCTATCCAACCCTGTCGTCACTCCACAAAGCCTCTCACATTGGCTATTTTGTAAATAATGAATAAATCTTTGTGGCGCATCCTACTAATTCCGTCCACGCATGTGCGTGTTATGTAAACAAACTTTGCAAAAAACACTGGCAATGGGAACTACATTGTTTTCATCGTTTCATGCATTCTTGTGTAAACGTAGAGCGTTTCTGAACTGACTCTGTGCAGACGGGAAGCTGAAACGCATCAAATTGACACAATTTCCACTGGAAACAGTGTCATGTAAACGGGGCCTGAAACCACTGATTGAAATGACCCACGCCCCCCTTCACACCTTGGCACATGTGTTTACGCACATGAACAATAGAGGGTCGTAACCACCTCCAGGGGACTACGTCCACAGGGGTTTAAATACCTGGGTCTCTCCACCATTTGGTTGAGAACTTAAGAAGCCTTTCGGATGAGAGGTGAAGCGTCTTCAAGAAACAACAAGAAGTCCAGTTGCCTTTTTTCAAGCTCCAGAGATTACGATGACCTGGATGAGAATCTACACAGACACACTAAAAGCCACTTTGACTACATGTTGTGGTTTCAAAGCAACAGCAACAGCCACACTAGGGGAAAAGCAACTAGAGACTGCAGCATGACCAAAACTATTGCTACCATGTGCAATAGATCTGCCGCCTTGTTGCTTTTGAAATGGTTGCTAGGACACAGTTTACCTCCCACAGACGAACTGTGGAGTTGCCTTGCAATTGAAAGGGGTCAAACTGCATGCTCAATATCTGGGTGACTACAACTGCTTGCAATGAGTCTCTTTCAGCAAAAAAAAGAAACAAATTAATGCAATCACCGGGCAACTACTGATTCCTCCAAGTCGGAAGGAGCCACAATTGCAGTCAACTCTAGCTTAATTGGTGGAAACTAAAAAAATAATCTAGCTGACATCTTACTGTATATTGTAGCACTGTAGATTACCATAAATCAATTCACTACTGAGGACAATATATTAAATTCTTACATGAAGTAACTTCAGATTCTCCATTAGTTCTGTGCTGAATCCCTTGACTAGCTGGCTGAGAAAGAAAAGTCAGACTTACATATATCACAGCAGCCAGATATATAATAAATAATAAAAAAAGTAAGAGAGTAGCTACACTATGTAGCTCCCTGGGAATAACCCTCCTGCATATGAAAGTTTTATGTGCAGTATACTGTATGCCACCATAATTAACCAAAGACACTCAGGATATCGGTTCTGAGCATCCCAGTTGTCATTTGGGAGAGAAACATTGCTACAGCTTCTCGCAAAGTTTTTATTCTCCATGTTTTTATTCGCCATGTTTTTATTTGGCAGGAAACATGGAGGAATTTTTTGGACTTTGGGTGGGTGCATGGGATATTGATTATTCTGGAAGGTGTTGTACAGGCCCACGTGGCACACTGTGCAGAATATTGATCATTTTACTTGCATGCCACTCCAGATGTTGGGGAAAGTTTATTTGATTTACAGGCAGCAGGAGGCTGGCAGTGTCACTTTATCAGCAGTTTTGTCTGTACAGGCAACACATGGCAAACAGCCCCTATTCATCCACATGGAGCCAAGCATTAGAGCTTCTACACAGTGCCACCTATTGTAAAGTGTACCTAAAAAATAAATAAAAAGAGAGATGAAGAAAGGAAAAAAAGTCTGATGCACTTCTGTTTACGTAAGTGAGAGCCTTGAGAAAAATAATAAAAATGTCTTTAGACACAACTGACGCAGATATTTAAAAATAAATATCTAAACTGTGGGGAGAGGCTTTTCATTGCAGTCAGCTGCTTTCTAGGAAGGTACTGAAACTGAAAACAGTTACACAAGGTACTGATGTTGGTAAAGTCCAATTTAGATGGTCAATTTAGGTCAAAATTTCTCTACATCTTCTACTTCTACATAAACTGTGGAACTTCATAATTTTGGAGTATATGTCACAGGACTGTAAAGTTCTGGATTAAAATGATTGGCCTTTTTATGTCAAGTTAGAATCACTCAAGCTCTTGTAGAAACATAAAGGCAAAAAAATATATAAATTGGTCTTTAGAAGACATTTTTCTTTCTTACAACTGTATTTGTGTCTCTGTCGTTTATATAAATTGTGAAAACTATATTTTCTGCTCTCAGTGCAAAACATTAGTCTTTTTGTTTAATTGTACATGGATAAAAGTTGTACCTTTTCTTGGCCGTCAGCATGACAGAAACTAGTGAAACAGAACCACAAATGTTCGAGACTCTGAGGTAATCTAGAAATTGGGGCTTTGACCCAAGTGCTGAACTTATTTTAACCCAAACTGAAACCACAAATTTAACTAAGTAGCAAAGGAAAACAAAAATTAAGCAAATCAAATTAACTTACGTTGTTGTTTGTCATTTCTTTTACTTGCACAATCCTAAACAGGTTCTCCTCTGACTACAGTTGTTCTGAAGCAGTGTTGTTGTTCTGTTTTATTATAATTTAAGGTCATGTCAATGTGATTTCTGCTCATGAGTAAATGGGTCCCAATCAAGATTGGCACAATGAAAGGACTGGAAAAAATGTTTTTGAATATTTGATTAATTTTTTTCAACCAGTATGTTTTGCTTGTATGCAAATCAATTCATAAATCTACCCTCGCCCCACATTCTGGTAATGAGAAGCAGCAAGTGCGGTGCTGTGATTTCGGAGCATTCATACTGTACCTGCGTAAGAGCTCAGCTGTCTCATTATCATTATCATCAGTTTCCAAAACATCATCAAGCTGTTTAAATAACAATGCGCTGTTTTTTTGTTTGTTTTTTTCATGTGATAAGTGACAAACATATCACAGCTTTTGCACTCATCAGATGTTACTGGAAACAGAGTGATATTCCAGCATCCACAGTAACCCTGAGAATTTCATCTGCAGTCTGTCTTCTTTTTATGGAGACTCATCAGATCACTCCAGGAGAGCCAGAATATAAACAGTGACTTCAAATATTGGTTTAGTGCTATTTTTCTCACTGTTAGTTTGAACTAATTTGTTCTTTTCTTCATTTTCTTTTGTTATATGGGCAATATGGAATGATGTTGACTCTATAGTCACACCTACTTTTTCCTTCAACAACTGGAGTGTAGACACTCCGATAACGTGTTCTTAAGCATCATACTGGAGCCATCTCTATGCTATAATAATAACGAAGCAAACGCATTATAATTTACTGCCGATCTCCAACATTTTTTTATTACAAACTAGGCTATTGGTGTTGGCATTGGGATTGCAGAACTCTTCTGTAGCTTGTTTAAATGATAAGACTCTGACTCTATTACACCTCAAGTAAACAGTGCTGCCTGAAAATTATTTTGCCTTCACCAATAACAAGCATGAGATGGAGGTAGATATGATCCGTCAGTAAGATGACACAAAAACTACCAGCTTCATCAAACTCAATTCAGAGTAGCAGCTCCAGATTACTAACCCAAGTCCAGAAAGCTTGGGGTGCTGGATAAAATCTAAATAAAAAGAGAATGCAACGATTTGCGAATCTTGTGACATTGTATTTTATACACAATAGAACATAGAAAACATATCAAATGCTTAAACTGAGAATATGCACCATTTTACGAAAGATATTAAAGAAAGATAACATTTTGCATTTGATGGCAGCATAACATCACTGCCTATGGAACCGGCACCATCCATGCTGAAAGATATATACAGGATTTAGAAGAATGCACGCTCCCATCGGTGGCATGCATTCTGTAGACATCACATCAGCTCCACTTAGCGCTTATTATTTCACATCACTGTGCTCCTTCAAACATCAAACTGATTTGAGCCTAAGTGGAGGAAACAATAACACAGAAAAGCATCACGGGGGCTTATCAGACACAAAAAGATAAAGGAAGCAAAACCATATAATTTATCTATAATTTTCAGTGCTATAGTCAGGGTTAAAGTGATGTTGTGCCAAAAAGACAGAGAAGCTCTAAATCAAAGACTCAAAACAGAATAATGATGATAAGCCAGAATTTAGAGTCCAAACACCGTCTGGGTCAGAGACCCCAACACACTTAAAAAATAGGGATCCTACACAGTGGTAATCGTGCCCCAACGTCTGAGACACCTTGCTGTCATCAATTTCAACATGAGCTAATATTTTTCTTAAAATGGTGCATTTTCCAGTTTAAAAATGTTTTCTCTGTTCTATTGTGAATAAAATACGGGTTTATGAGATTTTTAAAACAGTGCATTCTGTTTTTATTTACACTTTCCATAGTGTCCAACTTTTCCAGAATTTGGTTTGTTATATTTCTGATTTAAATAAGTACAAAGAGTGCATTGGCCTTGGTGGAGAACTACTAATTTTCAGTGTTACTCAGCCTAGCAGACTGCTGCCCTCTAAGCACCCCAGCTGCAAATTGACAGAAATCTGCTTTTCATGACAAGACTGTCCAACAGTTCAAACGCTCCCTGTGGAGAATCAGACATTTCAGTATTGCTTACACTTTATTCACATCTCTATTTCACTGTGGTTTCCCAGTATAGCTCACTTCTCTTCTCTGAAAAGTGGTACCTCAAATGAGTTTGAACATCAGAAGTAGAAGCAGAATTTAGCATACCATAGGAGAATAAATACATTACAACAGTACTTCAGTGAAGTACTTCAATACTAAGTTACATATTATTATTGGTCCCACTCATCCTCTCATGAGACCATCACAATGCTTCATTAATTTACTATAGTGATTTATAAAAGGACTTATTCTGCTCAGTTCAAGCTCTAGAATTTGATCCTAGGACTCAATTTGAATCATTCACAGTCCAACATCATCCTCATACTGGATATTTTATACCACCCCTTTTTGAAGCATCCAAGCTGATTATAATTGTCATTTATCCTCAGTTTTTCTCACATCCTTCAGAAATAAAATATCTGAGCAGATAGTGGAAGGGGCTTCAGTCAGGGCTGTGTGCCGGGGATAACTGTATTATGGACATCCTGTCTCATGGACATGTAGCTACAGAGCCAAGATCCAAGAGTAGCAGTCGCAGTCTGAAATCTGAGCTTTAAGCTATATAAACGATAAACAGCAATGCGGTGACCACAGACCACAGAAAGTCAATGATATTTGGCGACTTCAAGCAACTACAGGTGAAATAACTGCTGCCAACTCAAAATGGCCGGGACTGTTAACTGTAAGGTGAGCTACTGAAGAGACTACCAAGGAGAGGAGACCTCATCGACCACTGTTTATCCGAGATCTTGAGGTGAGAGGGTGAGCAGCTTTAAGTACCTGGGGGTCCACATCAGTGATGACCTCTCCTGGACATTGAAAACCACACAGGTGCTGAAGAGGGCTCAGCAGTGGATGTACTTTCTGAGGAGGAAATTTGGCATGTCACCCAAAATCCTCAGCAACTTCTACAGCTGCATCATTAAATCCATCCTGACCAGCTGCATCACTGTGTGGTAAGGCAATGCTACTGTGAAGGACCGCAAGCGCCTGCAGAGAGTGGTAAAGACTGCCAGAAAAATCACTGGGAATGCACAACCCTCTCTGCAGAGCATCTACCATCGCATAGTCCACAGAAGAGCTGCCTCCATCATCAAAGACCCCACCTGCTCACCCCCAACACAGATTATTTACACTCCTACCTTCAGGCCAGAGGTACAGAAGTGTAAAATGCAGGACTACCAGACTAAGGCCCCATTTATACGACACCATTTCCACTGGAAACGGCATTGTTTTGATGCGTTTCAGCCTCCCGTCTACACAGAGCCATTTCAGAAACGCTCTACGTTTACACGAGAACGCATGAAACAATGAAAACGATGTAATTCCCATTGCCAGGCCACAAGGTGGCGGTGTTTTTTGCAAAGTTTGTTTACACACTACGCACTTGCATGGACGGAATTAGTAGGATGCGCCACAAAGATTTATTCATTATTTACAAAATGGCTAATGTCAGAGGCTTTGTGGACTGACGACAAGGTTGGATAGCTGCTGCAGTCAACACTCAATAATAAAGCAGCAAAAACACAGGCAAAGATCGCGCTACTCGAAGTTCACTAAAGCACTCATGAACGGTAACCCTCACGAGTGTTGTTCCTCTATTAGCGCATGCGCGGAAAACTGTGGCGGTCATGACCATAATGCGCATGTGCGAGGACCCCCGTTTCCAAAAAATGCCGTTTTCAACCGTTTACACATAAACACAAGGCGGTGCGTTTCTGAAACGCTCCACTCTGGACGCCGTTTCAAAAACGCACCGTTTTCACTCTGTTGTCGTGTAAACAAGAGACCGAAACGCATCAAAATGAAACCGTTTTCATTTTGAAACGGTGTTGTGTAAACGGGGCCTAAAGAACTCTTTCTTTCTCACAGCCATTAAACTCTTAAACAGCTGAGCAGTTTGGGAGTCATTTCCCATCTCAGACACTACTGCACTTATCACTGTTTGTCTGTCTGAACCAGTGACCTGCGGTCAGGGGAGGCAGGCGAGGCAGTGCCTCTCCTATGACAAGTAAAATACTAACAATGATCAGAGAAAATACTTTTGACCACTTGACTGTTCTGTAAAACTGTTTTGTAAAACTGTTTTCCAAATTACTTCAACACATTAATGGTCAAAAATCGCAGAATTTACGCATCGCCTGTTCAAACACATGGAAGAAATGCGGGGCGAGCCAGTGCAGTGCTGTGGCTCACCTCTGGTGGCGCTGTGTCACATACAGTAAATGAAGAAGACGGTTGGCGCATGCTCATTGCTGTCTCTCTTTATATCGCGAAAATACACACATATATATATATATATATATACTTTTTTTTATTTTACTGCATGCTAATTTTAATTTTATTTATCTATCTATTTTGGTATTGTGACATCTGGTGTGAGCAGCAAAGTAAGAATTTCATTGTACAGGGAAGCAATGTTTCTACACTGTGCATATGACAATAAATCTGAATCTTGAAACTTGAATCTTGAGAGTGAAGAATACTGTTGATTGGCATTTGACCTGCTAGTGAACACATTAGCGGGTCACCTAGGCAACCGGAGCCTGGAATGTCTGCCTGGAAAGTGACCAGCTGGCACTTTCAAACAAGCAAATGGCTTCTGCATATGTCTGCTCTTTATGTGATATAAAGGATTGGCCATGTTTAGTATGAACGACCACCACTGTAACAATACATGTGACAGAAAAAACTTTTATACAGCTTCTCTCTCCCATTTTTTTTCAGGATTTTTTTGTTTGTTTGTTTGTGTTTGTATTTCTTTTTTTATCTGCATGAATAATATTCTTTGTCTCCCTTTTAGTTTACTTCCTGTTTTATTTTTAAGGTTCGTTCCTCATTTGTCTCTCTTAGTCTTTACTTTCATCCTTTGTTCTTTGTCTCATCCTCATTAGTGTCTGGTTGAGTTCACCTGTAGCTGTTACCCTTTTTTCCCCGGTGTGTATTTAGTCTGCCAACCCACCCTTGTTACTGAATCTTGTATGTATTTATCTGCTGCCTGCCTGCTTTTCAGAAAGCTGTTTGTGTTTTTATTTTATTGGCTTTTCCTGTCTGTTTGTACAACCATAAGTCAAATTAAAGTCCCTGTTTTTCTACCCACCTGCCAGCCCATGTTGTCTGCATATTGGGTCCTTTTGTTAACACTTCCAAACAAGCCTGTGTTGTGCAAAGGCCTAATCCCATCTCAGACCGTGTAAAGTATGTTCAAATGGGTGTCAAAATCTTGCAAGTTTCTATTTTTGATTTAGTTTATGTTCCCTACAAGAAACACAAACAAACTATATACAGCGCATCTTCCTTTCTTGCTGCAAAAGCCGCTGCATTGCATCACTGGCCACAATGTAAATCACGTTGCATCACTGAAATGAAAGAGATGGCGCAGCAGGTGAAGAAGTGAAGGAGGCAAAAGTGGGCTGTAGAAGTATACCAACAGTATGACAGAGAAAAAAAAAAAAAACTCAATTTGAAATAGAATTAAAAATAACCCCAAGCGGGGTGCCGAGCTCGGCTCATCCACTGACTGTTTGCTCTAATTTAAACATTAGCTGCTGAGCCACAGTTTGTGAGGACACACTGCAGACTCCTGGCAGCGGGAATAAGTAGTGCTGACATAATATTATGCACATTACACCCTTAAAAGTAAACTTTAAGCTGTCTGTCTGGTCGCTGGATTCCTAGGCGCAGTCATGTATTGTGTCTCAAGTCTGAGATTATTATTTATTTTTTTATTATTTCTTCTTAATGTGATTTATCCTCAGTGAAAGGGAGAAACTCCTGGAGGGGTTTGGTTTCCTCCTATCATAGTTTCATTTCTCTCAAATCCAAATTCCAGACAATGTGGACTCAGAATAATTTTGAAATAGCTGCTGCTTGATGTGGGAACAAAATGATTTGTAATAGCTATATGCAGAGCTGCTTGATACTTTTGTCTCTTTGTAAAGCTTTCTATCTTTTCTCTCTTTGAAACTTTATTCTTCTCTTATCGTTTCAGGTTTCAAGGTGTGCTCAGATGGTTTTTATCAGTGGCTCACAGAAGTTATAGAAAAGTCTGTGAAAGAGGAAATGATGGGAGGAAACAAAGGTAAAATATATATGTAAAAAATGCAACATCGCTGCACGACTGAAATTCATTCTATTTCGACAGCCTATTCCAGCTGTCATAGGGCGACAGGTAGGGTATGCCCTGGACAGGTCACCAGCCTGCATATAGTTCAGACATTACTCCAATCTCATTGTACATCCTCTATGATGACAATAAAGGCATTCTATTCTATTCTATTCTATTGATAAAACAAACATGTCCATGAAAATCTAATGAGGAGAGAGTTGCATTAAAGAAGAAGCCAAAAGGCAGATTTGCAGGGCTGTTTAATATAAGCTAAAAAAAATCTACCCCGGAGTCGACCACAGCACACCGGGGTAGACTCTGAGCTGGAAGATGGGACAGGTAAGCCCATAGCATGAGTTAGCAGATGAGGAAGCAAGCAATTAAAATGTCAGAAAACTAAGAACTACACTGCTACACTATGTAGTTTAACAATCCGATGAGGAACAGGGTTATGTGTCACATGTGTTGGTTGATTCTCCTACTTCTAATAGGAAGGCAACAGTAACTAAAATAACCACTTGTTACAACTAGAGGATGCAGAAGAGCATCTCTGAATGCAGAACACATGGAACCTTGAAGTAGATGTGCTACAGCAGCAGAAGACAACAGTGCGTGCATGACACCTGTCAGCTAGGAACGGGAAACTGGGGCTACAATTTACAAAGGCTAACCAAAATTAGACAACAGAAAATAAAATCTTGCCTCGATTTCTGCTCCAGCATCACAATTGGCACAAACAAGTACAAATCTATCCCCGTATCAACTGTTCAGGGTTGTGGTGTTGTAATGGGGGGACATTTTCCTGGCACACTTTGAGCCCCTTAGTGACAACTTAATTTCATTCAAACACCACAGCCCACCTGAGTATTGTTGCTGACCATGCGCATCCCTTTATGACCACAGTGTACTCATCTTCTGGTGGCCACTTTCAGGAAGATAACGCACCATGTCACAAAACTCAAATCATCTCAAACAGGTTTTTTTTTTTTTTTAATATGACAGTGAGTTTATTGTACTCAAGTGGCCTCCATAGTCACCAACAAAGCACTTTTGGAATGTGGTGGAACGGAGTTTGGTATCAGGACGTGCAGAGGATGCATCTGCTGCAATGGCATTATGCCATTATGTCAGCATGGACCAAAATCTCTGAGAAATGTTCCCAGTACTTCGTTGATTCTGTCAAATAAACAAGGCAGTTCTGAAGGAAAAGGGGGCATACCTAACATATATAACATTTATATTTATTTATTTGCTGAAACTTCATTTGGCAACGGTTTATTAGCAGCATTATACAAACTATGGATGAATTAGCATGAAGCATCTCAGCAGCTGGGCTGGGATGAGCTATATATGGTTTGCGTGATAAAATTTGACGTATCCCTTTTATTGTGCAAGTGGAAAGGAGTGAACACAGAATTATTATTCATGTAGTTGCCATTAATATTAAATTCCTGATGTATCAGTTTTACAAATGCAGTTCTTTAAAAAGAATGATGTGCGAGAAAATGAGAATTTTTTCAGTTGCACTCAAATAAAATTAGTACTTGCTGCGACCACCCTTTGTCACCAAAGCTAGACTAGTTCACCTGCAGGAACACTTTAGGGTTTAGCATGTTCAAGTCTTCTGTCTCCTCACATAATCCCAGACTGACAGTGCTGAGATCACAGTTCTGTGGGAGTTTTACCATCTGTTGTACCACCTCCTTGTGCTTCATGTGTCTGCAGACAGCACTTTCTGACTTCAGGTGCACATCTGGGGTTGAATTTGGGTTTCTTGCTAGTCTGTGGTCAATATTAAATGACTGATGTTGAATGAATTGACTCAATTTTACAAATATGTTTTATACTATTTTTGGTGGTTCAAACTTTTGGTTAGGCATTGCATTTTAAACAAGCTGGGTGTGTTTTTTATAGTTTTGACAGAACACAGAAGTTGAAATTAGGGCTGGGCGATATAACGATTTTTAAAAAATATCGATATATTTTCATATGCAATATAAAATGAGACAATATCGTTTATATCAATAAAGACTATCACGTTACAGTCTGTTACGGCCTCCTCAGGAAGGGGCTCGTGTTGGGGTTTTGGTTGTGGTTGTTTCTGTTCTCCTCCCCTAGGGACGCTGGTGGCGGTCGCGCACCAATCAGCGCGCCGTTATATGAAGGAAGCGGTGCGGTGACCAGAGGGAGAGTAAGCAGCGAAGTGAGAGTGGGAGTGGAG
>VUQJ01042391.1:0-11168 GCA_015108635.1 Andinoacara biseriatus
ATAAGTTTTGACTATAAGAACCCTGCCCTGAGAGAAGACGGTGTGTGTACTCCTTGCACCCCAGCAGCATGATGCTGGCAATGCTATGCAGTGCCACCCGGGTTAACCTGTAATCTGTTTTGGAAATGGCTCTTATTATATTAAATTAAGAAAAAGAGTCCTCTTGCAGATCAAAGAACACGCAAAAACCTAAAACAAGGAAAAACCTTCACATGTCATCTTACTTCCATGAAATTTTTGTCTGACCGGACCTCTTTAAATTTTAATTGAATACCCCTGATATAGAGGGTTCACCACAAGGTGCAAATGGCCATGAGCTGTTCTTAAAAAGGTGTCAAAGGATTCTAGATCACTAATTAAATTCCAACTGAGCCCCTGAAAATAGGGAGAGTTTTTATTTAATTTTTTTGTTTTTTTGTTTTATTCCAAATCTACTGTTGTGGAACACAGAGCCAAAATTATGATTTGTCTTATGATACAAACATTTGAAAACAAATCTTTAAATCTAAGATACTGTATGAATAGTTAGGTCCAGAAGTATTTGGACATGACATATTTTTGTAACCTTGTACACCAACCAGGCTTGACAAAACTAAAGGCAGAAAAACCCATAAAACTATCAGTACCTGAAAGTGGCTGCAGTAAAGGCATAGCAGACCTCAAGTGAGGGAACACAGTATTTGGTGATGTCCATGGCTTATAGACTTCAGGCAGTCACCGCAAAGGATTTTAATCCAAGTATTAAAAACAATCCTTATATTTAAAATTACACTTGTCTTGTCCACTTACTTTTGAGCCTCTAAAAATGGGACTGTGTATAAAAATGGCTGTAATCCCTAAACTGTTAATACCTTTGTTAAAACCCTTGAATCAAAGCCGTAAGTCATTAGAACATTTATGCACAGAAAGATTTTAAAGGTGCCATAATTGAGCTCTTGTTTGTAGTTATGCTTTTTATTTGGATTTTGAACGCACACTCTCATCAGCCCTGTGTTGTGGAATGAGGTTCTGGTGTGTAACAGCACACAACAGTAAACAGCTGACAAGCAAAGTTAACAAGTAGTTGGTTAGGAAAATGGAACGTCCCATTTTCTTTCTTTTTTTTAGCTATTGGTGAAAAAAAGCTGAACTAAAAAAAAAAAAGACATTATTAAACTTACTTATTATTTGTTGAGCGACCACAGGCCTGGAAATAAAAGCTAACATTACTCCAGCTCTCCTGGATGCTTGCTTACACCTTCACCAGAACAGTGAATTAAAGTGAAAGATGTGATCTTTCAGAGTTTCTGTCTCCCAAGTG
This sequence comes from Andinoacara biseriatus, assembly GCA_015108635.1. Classification (NCBI taxonomy): domain Eukaryota; kingdom Metazoa; phylum Chordata; class Actinopteri; order Cichliformes; family Cichlidae; genus Andinoacara; species Andinoacara biseriatus. Next base: position 1,301 of record VUQJ01042391.1, read on the forward strand.
ACAAAACATCTAAATGTAATGTTGAAGAAGATCTACATATAAGAACTGCACACCGAAGCTATTTGACAACACAGCACACCAAAGCCTATAGTTTGTATGTTGGTAAATCCACAAATGTCTGAGGATCCAGGAATTTTGCATACACTCTTTGGTTTCCCTCAATTAACATGCGCAAACAATACCTCACATGAGATCAGAGTTCACGTTTGAACACGGTGTTGCACTTTTCTTGCGTCCCAGCTGAATTTCAAGCTGTGGCTTTGAACTGTTCAGTCTGCATTGAGTGTCTCCTTAGAAGCATCCTCCTAGTAAGCTCTTTGGGGGGCCCAGGAGGAGCAGAGGGAAAAAAATGTTTTTGGCCAGACTGTTTATTCTCATTACTAGAGCTGAGGTTATAAACATTAAGGATGGGGGTGTTGGTCAGAGGTGGCAGAGATCTAGGCCTGGCCTGTGAGTGCTGATCCAACAAGAAGGCACCAGACCCTCTGCGCTCATATCCAAAAAGGACTCTCTTGGTTGTGCCTGACACCGACTCCCTGGAGCCCAGTGTGCTAGAGCAGCGTACAGGCACCAGCCTCTTGCCATCCGTCAGGTTTCTGGTACTTTGCTCTTCAGGGAGATTTTGAATGTTTACAGCTATTTGTGGGTCAGAGCTATATATGTCTGCACCTAGCTTGCGTCTTTGGATGACATTATGAAGGCTTGATGAGGCCATGCAAGGGTGAAGGTGTGTGCCAAGGTTTTTACCACTGGAAAGGGAGGAGGGGACTGAATCTGTCGCAAGGTTTTCAGAATGCAGATTAGGATGGGAAGCAGAGTGAGATGAAAAGAGACCTGGTAGGGGTATCTTTTGTCCTGCATGCTTGGCACCAACATTTTTTCCATCTCCTGTTTCTTTATTGCTTGCTTCAAATCGTCTGAAGCTCCCGGAGTTTGCGTTATTGTCCCCATCCAGTCTTGGAACTCTGAAAGAAAAGTTATCAGTCTGGCTAAAATCTTGAGCTTTTTTTGAGGACAAAGCTCCGTGAGGCTGCTGGGTGAGCAGAGATGCTGGGATCTTCAGCCAGGGTTCAGAATTCAGCCTCAGTAGAGGCTGCTGCAGCCCATTCAGAGGTGCTTGGCCAAGCCCACGAAATCGTGATGGGGAGCATGGATGGGAGCTTACACCACAGATCTGCGCTTCTTTAAAAGAAAAGACTGGTTTTGGGGGGCACAAGGAAGAGGAGCTGCACTGGGGAGATGTGATGAGCTGTATTTCAGAGGGAGATGCCGGAGCTGTTACTGTCATTTTGTCTGCCTGGTCAAGGGGACAAAGGGGGGGCATGCTGAGATACTGTTTGGCTTGCAGTTTTCCACATGGGAATTTGTCAGTTGTTATGATGATCACCTCCTTTCCTTTGTCTTTGCACGCATCAAGCAACAAGTTCAGCACCTTTAGGTCTCCAGCCATGACTGCATAGACTAGTGCTGATGTCCCGGACTGGTCCTCCAGGCTGATGTCCGCCCCACTGGCCAAAAGCAGCGAAACCACCTCGGGGCCGACCTGCTCCTGGCAGGCGTGCATCAGTGCAGAACGACCTTCCTTGTCCTGGATGTTAGGGTCTGCTCCCTTCTCTAGAAGAAACTGGATCAGTTTGACTCGGCTGGCACTCTGGGCATCAATATGTTGAGTCCTGCAGGCCACCATCAGTGGCGTCTGGCCTTGGCTGTCACTCTCATTAATGTAAGCCCCTCCTTCCAGGAGCAGCCGTGTGAGTCGCAGGCGACGGAGAAACACTGCTTTTAGTAATGGATTACCCGAATCTATGGTTACACTGGGATTACAGCCTTCGCCCTCCATCCTTCTTGCTCTCAGGTGGTGGTTTTGAAGAAGTAGCAAGGAAGAGTTCTGTGGACAATAACAAAACTCTTTAAGGTTCTATCGAAGGAGAGCAGCTGCACATGATTTAAGAAAAATAAGTAGAACATATTTGTGCAACAGGCATATGTATTCTCCAGTCAAATACAATATAAACCAGACATTCTCACTTTTAGATGCACTATACAGTACAGTGCAGTGCTTTACTTAAGCAGAAGTACAGATACCTGTACTGATTCAATAAGTAAGTAAAAGTGAAACAGCCTCTGAAGTGTACTCAAAGCATAAAAAGTAAAAGTAGTTTTTTGAAGGACATTTCTACCACCTATCTTGTGGAAAGCTAACTGGACCTCATGATATATTAATAAAATAATAAAATAACAATAGACATGGAAATACAAACTTTTTTTAGACTTTGCCTAAATGGAAAAATGCAACCACTTTTCAAAAAAAAAAAGCTGGGACTAGATTTGCTGCTTTAGGAAATGTTCTGCTGGGAAACCTTGGGTCCTGCCATCCATATGGCTGTTACATTGACATGTACCATCTACCTTAGCATTTTCGCAGACAACGTACACCCTTTCATGGGAACAGTATTCCCTGCAGCCTTTTTCAGCAGGAAAAGGCATCCTGAGACAAAGCAAAACTGGTTCAGGAACGGTTTAAGGAGCACAACAGTGACTTTGAGGTGTTGACTCGCCCTCCAAATTCCCCAGATCTCAATCCGATTGAGCATCTGTGGGATGTACTGGACAAACAAATCCAATCCATGGAGGCCCCACCTTGCAATTTACAAGGCTTAGAGGATCTGTTGTTAACATCTTAGTGCAGATACCACAGCAAACTTTAGGGATCTAGTGGAGTTCATGCCTCTCCAGTTCAGGGCTGTTTTGGCAGCAAAAAGAGGACCAACACAATATTTGGGATGTGGTCATAATGTTATGCTTAATCGGTGTAATCATCCTTACTTCTTGATTGCATTGCCTTTAATATGAGCAGGCAACATGTTTTCATCGTGCAGCTGCTGTCAGTCAGTCTACTGGCAGCTATTCTCACCAGAAACAAAACACCACCTGCACCATGTTTGACAGACGAGGTGTAGGTGGTATGTCTTCATACCTTCATACATAATATAGTTTTCTGGCCTCTGAGGATTAGCAGGCATTTGTGTCTTGATAACCTTTTCAGCCACATTAGTTTATTCCTATCTTGATGATAGATTTTATTCATGCCAGCAGCATAGAGGTTTTGAGAAACACTGATATGCACCGATTTCAAAAACAATTCATTTAAACCTGGTTTGTTGGTGTTTGCTACTTGGAGAGAGAGAGAGAGAATTTAAGACAGTTGCAGATCTATATGTTAATGACCAATTTTTTTATTTTCTTTTGCATTTTTGGCCACAGCAGCTTTTATCAGCAGTGGAGGGAGACAGGAAATAGGGGGAAAGATACAGTGGAAGACAAGGGGCAAAATTGGCTACAAGCCAGGACTCGAACTTGTGCCGCCCACGCCAAAAAGCGGCATATGAATGTGGTCACCTGCTCCACCCCTGAGCCACCAGGCACCCGTTAATGACCAATTTGAATCATTAAAATTAAATATGATCAATATATCTCTGTTAATGGGCTGTATACTACAGGCCTTTGAGGCCTTTTGTGGCAGTAATTAAACCACTAGTTCAAATAAACCATTCCTCTGCAGATGATCATTTAGCTGTTTTACTCTTTCAAGAATTTCTGAGATAAAAGGAAGTTTGGAGATTACAGTTAGCTGAGACAACTGGGTCAAGTTTCAGTCAGGTTTCAGACTTCATTGCAGTACAGAAACAGTATTAGTGAAGGTTACAAATGATCTTCTTATGGCTTATGACAGTGGACTCATCTCTGCTTGTCCTGCTAGATCTCAGCGCATCATTTGATTTTGCTGATATAACATTTTATTAGATTATTTTGAATATTATATCTAATAGACTCCAGTTTGTTCACGTAAATGAGGGATCTTCATCACACACTAAGGGTAATTATGAAGTTTGTGCTAGGACCAATTCTATTTACATTTTACGTTTTCTTAGGCAGTCTCATTAGAAAGCAAAACATACATTTTCAGTGCTATGCCGATGATATCCAGCTTTATCTATCCATAAAGCCAGATGACACACACCATTTAGTTTAAGTGCAGGAATGTCTTAAAGACACGAAGGCCTGGATGCCCTCTAATTTCCTGTTTCTAAGTTCAGATAAAACTGAGGTTATTGTTTTCAGCCCTAAAATCTTAGAAACATTGTGTCTAACCAGATACGTACCCTGGATGGCCTGACTGTGGCCTCCAGTCACACCATGAGGAATCCCAGTCATTTTTGACTGGGATAAGTCCTTCAATGTCCATATTGAACAAATATGTAGGACTGCTTTCTTTCAATTTTGGAATATCTCTAAAAATTAGAAACATCCTATCTCTGGATGCTTACATGTGTTTTTATTGTGTGTATTTTCTCTCCTCACTGATGCATTGTTGTTGGTATTTCCATGCTGTGTGTTCCTGCGTCCCACATTTTCCTGGTTTTGTTCCTTAATTTGTATACTCTGGCTCCTGACCAGCCCAGTATCTAATCTCTATGTTTCCCTTGCGTTAACCAGCCAAACCAGCTGAGTTCAGTCCTGTCTTGCGAATCCTGCACTGGGATGCTATCCTGCCTGCCACACAGCACTTCATTACACCCAGCTTGGATCTGGCAGAGGGAAACCTTCTCTATTTTTAAAATTAGGCTTTAAACTTTCCTTTTCAATCAAGCTTATAGTCAGGGCTGCCTCAGGTGACCCTGAACCCATCCATAGTTGTGCCGCAGTAGGCCTCAGCACAATAATCTGTATTTAATCATTAGTTATTATTAATCTCTGGCTCTCTTCCACAGCATGTCTTCTGTCCTGTCTCCCTCCCCTCGCTCCCAACTGGTTGTGTCAGATGGCTGCCCCTCCTTGAACCTGGTTCTGCCTCAGGTGTCTTCCTGTTAAAAGGGAGTTTTTCCTTCCTTCCAGTTGCCAAGTGTTTTCTCATAGGGGGTCGTCTGATTGTTGGGGTTTTCTCTGTATTATTGTAGGGTCTTTACACTGTGAAGCGCCTTGAGAGGACTACTGTTGTGATTTGGCGCTATATAGAAAAAAGTGAACTGAATTGAATTGTTTTCCCATATGCTTATATATCACTAGTTTTTTGTTCTTTGAGGAGTTGCACCCAGTAACAAGAACACAAATGTAAAGATTCCATCTTTTTTACAGTCTGTGGTCAGAACCCACAATCAAAACTTGTGAGCAAGATGGTGGTAGCCCAGATGTGATGATGACATGTAAATATGATCAAAGATATAGCATTACAAAGAAATTGTCATTTTAATGGTAGACATAAAATCATGTAAATCCAGATGTTTTAAAAACTTTTTAAATGAGATTAGCATAAATTAGATCACACACACACACACACGCATGCACGCACGCACGCACACACACACACACACACACACACACACACACACACACACATTTATTATGATCTATTTGCTTTCTGTGCCAATGACAGAATGATAGAGCGTTGTAAACATCACACAGTGACTCAGTTCTAGACCCTTCCATTATAACACACTGCTCAAAGAAGCAATGAGGGACTCCTAAGAAGGGCTGTGAATCTACAATGAGGCTTAAAATGTGCACTTTTTGTTTTCCCTTCAAAATACACATTAGGATAAAAAAAACTCCACTTCACCCGTACAGGATTAGCGCAACGTTCATCCAGTGGACAGAGATCCAAAGCACACGGAAACATCTACGTGTGTGCATGTTTATGTGTCTGCATATATGCTCACTGCAAATGTGTGTCCATGGTGAGCACACAGGAGCCACTCTTAACATATGTTTTAGTCAGAAATGATAAAATACTGCATTAAACCATATAGTTAAAATCTTAAATCTTCATTACCTCAAAGCTTAACATGTTTTGTGCATTAAATTCCATTCAGAGTTACCAACTTGTGGTAAGAGATCACAATATGACAAAATTAAGTAGCAAACTTTATGAAGATTTGCTGCTGTAGGTCTGTATGACTCACCAGTATCCAGTCAGTTAGGATTAGTCCTCTCCTGCAGACATTCAGTTTCCTGCTGCAGAGCTGCGACTGGCGTGATGCTGGATGGATTGTGTCACAATAACTGAGAGGAGAAATAAGCTGCAGCAGCCAAGGTTTTCCAGAATGTGTCTACTCCTTAGACAAAGTATGTGATGAGAGAGAGTGATACAGGCTTGTTTTCAGGCAGGTCTAAGAAATGGTTAATCCATCACCACAGCAGCAGCAGCAGCAGCAGGCAGCAGCAGGCAGCAGCAGTTGCAGAGAGCGAGAACAGGAAAGGTTGACAAAGATGAATGCACAAGGTGAAGCACTATAGCAACAACTGCAGCATGTCCTTTCTGATTCAGAGGTCTGATTCAGCAAAGGCTTATTAATTGTGAAATTAGCCACACAGGACTTTCTTTAGTTATGCGCAGAAAGGAAACTGCATTCTGTCCACCTTATCAATGACATCTCCATGACAACCATCAAGAAGGCCGAATGACGGCACACATTGTAATTGTGCTGGAGGAACTGTTCTTTGTGTATGCGTGTGGGAGTGTGTGCACACCTCTGTGAGAACCAGATCCTTTGCATGTACCTTAATTTTTGTAATATGAATGCTTGAATGTGAATGCTTGTCACAGGGACTAAAGAAAGAACTAGAAGAGAAGAAAGACGAGGGCTACTTGCAGTTTAGTCACTACAAAAAAGATGTCTCAGAGCTCTTAACTCGCTGGCCCTGTGGTGGGGGGGCGGTTGGTACCCTGGGTGCCCTCCTGGTGTCCCTCTTCCCTCCTTCCCAGCCTGGTGGGCTGGTTCGGCTTGAGGGTAGGGGGCTTTGGCCCTCTGCGTCTCTCTCCTCTCCCCATCCTGGTACTGGTGAGGTCCAGTCCTCTGTGGTTCTCAGGTTTAGGGGTTGGCCTGGTGGGCCGTCCTTGAATCTCTGGGGGAGTGGCTTGCTGTGGTGGGGGGAGTCATGGTGGTGGTATGGGGTCTCAGGTTTTGCATCTGTGGGCATGGTGGGGATGGGTGTGGATGTTGGAGGTGGCACGGCTGGGAAGTGGGTGAGGGTGTATGGATGTTGCTGTCTGGGCTTTGTGGCTCTTCCTTTCCTTATCCTATCCCTATCCTTCCCTTTAGCTGCCCCCCCAGCACTTTCCCCCTACGTTGTGCTGGCCAATGTGGCCAATTTGAGGCTTCAAAATGTGGAGTCTAGAGACCATGTTGCAATGACCATCTTATATGTACAGTTTATGTAATTTCAATGCAATTAGAAAACCAACTACCTTTACTCAAGAACAAAGGTTTTAAATGATTCATTGAAATGATTCATGGTTTTAGAAAGCTGTAAGGAGGTTTAGCTTTTTGCTCAGAAATAAATGTTTTGTGTGTTTTTTATTTTTCAAAAATGTTTATGCCAAATGTGAAAAATACTGAATAAGATGTCAGATGGAACGCATCAATAGTGCAACTTATAACCCCCCCCACAAGATGTCAGCATCAGACATTGTTTATCCATCTGAAGTCTTGGTGATATTTTATGGTGGTTTGTATTTATACCATAATAATAGCAAACAAAGCAAATAGCAACATTACACTCTTTTTCACATAAAAATACAATTAAAGCAAAAATAGTTAAGTAAAATGCAATTTTACTGAACCTGTTCTATTAAGTAGCTAAAGCACTGCAAAGTCTCCTTTTTAAGAATAACGTCAATTATTTAGTTAAAAAAGTGAAATTATATATTATATATAGTTTAAAAATCCTATGAAATCAAAAATACACATACATTCACTTGTATAATATTGATGATTTTTTAAAATTACTCATTTGTTGAAAGTTTTATTTTTCAATCACACATCAATGACACAGGTCATCTGGTTGGAGGCAACTTATCTCCAAACAATCATGGTCCAACTGACTGCACATCCTCTCAGACAGATTGATGAAGCTTTGCGAATAATCACAGAATAATTTATAATTGCAAAAAGATTGCAGTCAATCTGAGTCAGTCTGCACCGGCAAGCACAACTTGTCTGCAGTGTGTCTCTTTGCAAAAGAGGATTTTACTGTTGCCAACTGGTTGTACTCAGTTTATATTCCTATAGAAAAACAAGGTGGCTGAATGCCTGTCACTTTGCAGTTAAATTAGCATCCTGTGGCAACTATGGTGCTATTTTGGAGAAATTTCTGAATTTTTGTTTTAACTCTATGATTATGGTGGCCCAGAGCGGTCAAATAGAAAAAAAAGAAAATCTCACAAAACTCTGCCGAAGTGTTTCAAGGGAGACTGCAAGCATGTATGTACAGTATTACATACAATATTATGCAAAACACACATTCCCTTCATCTTTTTTTCCCCTCACAACATTGAAAAACCTTCTGCTTCTTTTCAGCGGGTCTCAGTGCAGTCCTTTGCATGTTATGGTTTCTGTCACTTCTGCAGCTGTTAAATCACTTATTGTCTCTGCAGAAACATTTCTGTTGCATTTTGTGAGATTTTGGTGTTTTGAGTGTGTGTTTTATTCAATATCCATTGTGCTTTGGGTACTTCTGCAGCATTTTTCTTTTTGCAAGGTTCTGGAGAGATAGTTTAGTTTTTTATACAAATTTGTTTTTAATGTGAATTTCTGTGTATATACAGTAACAGATTTGGGATTTTTACCAATTTATCACAGTTACCCTATTATCACATTAAATTCCATGTAATTGCCATCTGACTGACTCCATCTTATTGCTCTTTTATTGTTGTCTTGATACCCCAAAGCTGATTTGAAGATGGCAGTTGACTGCGAGTGGTCACAGACCTGGTCCCCATTTCTGAAGCAACTTGAAGGAGATTGCAAGTACATTGCATTCACAGCTTTTTCATGCTATAGACTCCAGCCACTGTTGACTGTGACATTACATAAAGCAGTAAAATCTTATTATTATTATTATATTTTCTATGGTGTTGTGTTCTTTTTCTGCCTGTATATTTGTCTGTGGGTATATCGTGTGGAGTCTTGCCTGATGCAGAGGTAGACGGGTCTTAGGGACTCCACCCACAGCTCCAAGGCTCACCTGTGGCTGATCTCTAATCACACACCTGCGTTTCATGTACTGTGATGGAATGGAGTTTTAGGCTGGTGGAAACTCTCAGTCATGGCCAGGGCCCTGTTCAGGAAGTGTGTTCAACAAACTCTGAGTTTAAAACCATACTCTGAGTTGACCAACTCTGAGATCGGCAACTCTGAGTTTCCCTGTTCCAGAACAGCTGATCAGGGTTCGTTCAATCAACTCCGAGTATGTTCACCCTGATTTAGCGCGTGCGTGAGTAAGGAAAGAAAGCCATCATCAATGGCGCGCTGACACTAGGATTCACCATGGCAACGGGTAATTAAAGAGCGGAGCCTCCATTTTAATCTGATGGATGGGGGATCGCACGTGTCAGTGTGGAGCATGACGAGTCACTTTAATTAGCCTGGCCTACTCTGTCATCATTGTAGACAGAATAAAAGTTTGTTATAAAATATATAATTTCTTTGTCTGCTGTCATCATTTACACAACATAATCATCATCAGATGAAGATGAATCCTAATTTTACATTTGATAAAATCTAATAAAATCTAATTATTCAGCTGCAGCCTGACGGACAAACTGCAGGAGACAGAAAGTGAAGATAAAAATGTGGAGAAACAACTCAGACTGAGTTTACTGAGTGACCTGTGTGTTAGAGACAGAGACTGGGGGGGCTAGCCTCAGGTCAGTTTAAAAAAAAACTGTTTTTGCTGCAGTTTATGACAGTTCAGTTTATGGTTATTTAATGAAATAATTATACAATAAAAATTGAATCTATTGATGGAATAGCAACCTCACTTTATTCATTTTTTTAATTGATAATTTCATTATTTCTGCCATTATTGG
>VUQJ01042392.1:0-18275 GCA_015108635.1 Andinoacara biseriatus
ATGTCAAACACATGTAGTTTCAGGACTAAGAACATAATAATCACCTCATATTACTCACCTATGGTGTAAGAATATGGTGTAACGACTGCCATTTGGACACAACTGATGCCACCAAGAACTTCACCCAGCAATTTGTGGATTTGCTGCTGCACAGGACTGACAGAGCCATTCCCTAAAAACAAATCTCATGTAATTGATAGTATAAAGTTGATGCATAAAAAAAAAAATGTATTTGAGTGCATCTTCTCACTTTTCCTATGCAAATGCTGGCAGTAGCGCTCATGAAACCAAGGCACCTGAAACTCAGGACACTCAAGACACACGGCACGATTGAGCTCCATGAGCCGCAGTCGCGTTCGCATGTTGAGGGCATCAGGCAAGGCTGGAGGAAGCAATATGAATAGTTATATTAGTTCTGTGTGTAAAGGAGTCTTTACTGCATTTGCTTTAAAAATGCATGTTTTGGCACAGATGCTCAAATTTAAAGAAATTGGCAGCATACTTTCCAGTTGGGAATCCAGCTTTCCCAGGAAGTCTATGCTGAAAATTTCTCTGATTAGTTCTTCAGGAAAGTGGTCAGCTACAGCCAAGCAGTACCCCAGGAGGACGAGTAGATGTGGGTCAAAGGAGCCTAAAAGTATATACATAAGAGTGAGTGAAAGCCTAAAAAGTCGAGAGAGAAAAATCATTTTCATTCCCATTTATTTACTTACCAATATGAGGAGTGAAGCGCTTAATACAAACATCATACAACTCATCTACTTGTGGAGGATCATAGTTGAGGACAGAAAAGGGGAGGAGTGTGGCATATGTTGCTGAGTAGTGAATCTTAAAAAAAAGGTAACATGAAGAACAGAGTAAATTAAGATGTAGGAATTAAATATTTATCATGGTGATGTCATGGATGCCTCTTGAAGCACCTTGTCAATGTGTTCAATGGCCACACTGGCGATTCTGTCCATCAGAAGAGGGCAGAGGTGATTTATCCTGGTTAGGAAGAAAGCCAGTTCGGGGACATTGGTCCAGTTTATTTGGTCAATCATTCTCTGCAGTGTGGTCATGGTCTCGTCCAGCAGCATTTCCTCGAACCACTCCCCTGAGATGTACTTGAGCTCGTCCAGCAATAAATCCAGCCGGTCAGCTGTTTGCAGCCTCTCGTGACCGCAGCGGTTCAGCGTCTGCAGCAGATGCACGTACTTACTGTGCGTGTTGTGGCGGTAGGACTGATCGTTACGCACCCACTTGGCCACGGCAAAAGAAAGAGTGTTAAGCTCACTGAGATTGCACTGCTCCACCACTGCATCGACCCGTGAGACCACGGCCTCCTCGAGCCGTGGGCAGGGCAGCATGGAGAGCACGCGGGTCAACATGGTCACTTCATGTGGGAAGACACTGTGCTGCAAAAACCTGAGAGTCAAAAGGGAATGAGTTGACTTTTTACCCAAATAAACTGTCAAGCAGCAGTTGCTCCTTTAACACTTACCTGACCAAAATGCTTCTCAGTGTGGTGAAGAGCTCAGGGTTTTTATACTGCAACAGAATAAGGGCTTGTGTGATTCTGGCCACCTCCACCGACTTATAGACATGAAGGTTTTTCTGGATTACCAATGCAATTCTGGAAAATGAATAATTACAATTACATTTGATATATACTTAAAAAAAAATATTTCTACACCAAAGCATAAAAATCACAAATCACTCCAAGGTACGCAGAAGACCATCTCTGAGCACACAACCTTGACAGAGATGGGATACAGCAGCAGAACACCATACCAGTTGTCACTCCCGCCAGCTAAGAACGGAAAACTGAGGCTACAATTTGCATGAATTCATTTACAAAAATCCGAGTATGACTTTTTATTACCTCCGCCAAGGAGGTTATGTTTTCGGTAGTGTTTGCGTGCCTGTCATTCTGCCTGTAAACATGATAGCTCAAAAAAGCATTGACTTAATTCTGATAAGACAAACGGGACATTTTTGTTCAGCAGAAGGTTAAAAAAAACAAGGGAGGATGATGATGAAGATTTAAGTCAAATATGCTCTGGACCGATTATGCTTACTGTCAGGTCAACCCTAAAAGGCCCCCTCTGACCCAGGAAAAACTCTGATAATGAGACACGGAACACACAAAGTGAAGGCAACACCAGGTATACTGGCACAGCGCAATCTCATAGCACAACTCACTTGTTCATTAAGCTAAGGCTCCTGCTCTGAATTTCTTCTAGCGCTTCAGCTACAGCCAGAGCCTGCTGTGCATTAAGCTCATCTGCCAACAAGAGGGCAGTGTTCTCCAACCTGTAAAGAAACAAAGTACATACCAGGTCTGTGGGACTGCTGTAAACAGGCTTTCTTTCAAATCACACTACTGATAATGAAACAAACCTTTCTATGATCTCTGGATTGGCCATAGGAGCCAGAGAAACAAATAATTTGGTGAAGGAGAAAGGATCGGTGCTCGAATCGATCAGTTCGGTCAGCTTTTGTTTAGCAGCTAGCCTGAAGTCACAGTTGTTGAACTGCAGTGACTGATACAGCCCCAGGATGATGCTGAGATTCTCTGCATCCATTCTGGTGATGTTACGCAGGAAGATCTCATTGCACTTCTCCAGCAGCGGCCTGTGAATGTACTTATTGTTGCGCAGAAACTGCACCATTCGTCGCGGGATGTTATAATTCGAGGGATCCGTGGTGTGCAGTAAGTGATCGGCTCTGTTGATGAGCGCATCCCGCAGCCGGGGAGACACCAGGGATGACACGCTAATCATCAGAGCAGTCAGGATCCTGAAAAAATTAAAGTCAGGGGGAGTAAAGACACAATTATGTGTGCTTATATTTAAAACAGTGATTAACCACAAGTCTCCCAACCAACCTGGGATCATCAATATTCGACAGCCTCTGCTCCACAATGCTGGTGATGCAGCCCATTAGAGTGCTGTGCTGAAGGTGCTGATCATTTAAGCAAACAGCAAATTTGGACAGAGAGGCCATTGGAAATCTGCAAAAAGTAAATCACAGCTGCATTTAGATAGATAGATAGATAGATAGATAGATAGATAGATAGATCCTGCAAGGGAAATTATTGTGTAACAGCGGCATGGAAATACAATCTACAGTAGCTAAACATAACATCGAGTGAGTGCCAACGATGAGTACTAAACTATACATATCCATTTAAAACTTTATACAATTAATTAAAGGAAATTAGACAACAAGTTTGTACCTGTCTATTCTCAGCCAGGCTTCAGAAACCAGCTGCTGAACAAGAGAGTCATGTGGTTCCACATTCAGCCTGCAAGAAAGGAAAAAGTTACAGCTGGTTAACTTTGCATCCATATAATCCTAGTACACTGGATAGTGTAGGACTGTGTATGATTGTGTACCTGAGGAAAGCATAGAGCATATCGACCAGCATGAAGTCATCCATTAGAGCTATTTTGTTTTCCGCCAAAACCCGGAGCGTCAGGAACTGCGGGTGACCCTTGATGAGGTCCACAGTCCGGAGCATCTCGGGTCTCTCCTTCTGAAACTGCCACAGCATCCCCACAGCACAGTTTACGTGGTCCACTGTGAGCTTGGCCTTGTTCTTGCCCACGACATCAAACACATGGTCTTCAGCAGAGCACACCTGCAGCTGCTCCAGAACCTGATCTCTACTCACCACCCCTACGTGAAGAAGCCTACGGAGGCAGGAGTTCACAGATCGGAGACGAAACATCATCGCGGACTTGGGCTCAGGTCTTCATTGCACCTGTGTCCACTGTCAGCCTCAGTGTGAGCTGAGATCAACTCCACACATTTACAACCAGGAGGGATGCTTGACTTTCCTAGGGACCTGAGTCACCTAGAGAAACGAACCTGTATAGCATGATCTGCTAGAATATAAAAACATCTCAAACTATGTTTAGAAACAAACACTGACTCGGGGTGAGGTGCTGACCTCATTTACCAAGAAAATGGTGAAGAAACTGTCTGCTCAGAGGTTTTCGTCTAGTTAACTCTGGACTCAAGTGGAAGCTGCTTCACGTGTTTAAACAAACAATGACCTAAAATCACCAACAACCTCTAATTTTCCCCTCGCAGCGGCATTCTTGTCTAGGTTTCTATGTATAATAGAGATTCGTGCATCACATATCTCGACACAAATGCAATAAGGCAATAAAAACGGCTCAAAGTCAAATTTACCTAACATGTGTGCTCTGAAGTTTTACTTCCGTAGCCAGTGCCGTGATGTAACGCGGAATTGTTTTAACCCTGAATTTTAGTTTTCAGGCAGCAGCTTAGCCAAGTCGCCTGAATTAAATATTTATTAAATTAATTATTCAGTTTTTATTTTAGTTTTCGTTTGTTTACCATGACCATGATAAATGATCTACATTAGAATCATATGAAGTGATTCAAAGATGGTCACGCTTTTCAAGATCACGAAAGGGCAAACGTAAAAGCCTGAGGAGAGTTGGCACCTGCCAGACCAGTTGCAGGGAAGAACCAACCCTTGCTGTTGACCGGCGCACGGCTCTGGAAACACATTGACGTCCTCGCCGCGCCATCTTTAGAAAACACGGAGCCCTGCGCTGAATGAAACTTGATTCTGGTCGTTTGGGAGAGTTGCTCGCGCCACGGTGCTGTATCTTCGGTTTTCCGGGTGATGTGCGGTTGCATCGGTCTTAGTTTAATGCGTCTGTTTAACATGTTGAAAATGCGCGGCTCGCTTCTTGCAGTAAACTCTGTGTACATGTTCTGCGGCTAACAGTGGGTGACTCGCTAATGCTAATGCTAGGCCTGCGGCTGAACAGATACTGTGGTGGTGGTGGTAGTGGGAGAGGGGGGGCACCGTTTCAGACGGTAATGTGAAGGTCCACGTTAGTGAGTGTGTAAGCGTTTACATTTGTTAATCTTTAGTATGAAAATTTGTGTCTGCTTTCCGCTCAACGAGTGGAGTGAGACTTTAAATGCGCGGTTAGCTAGCCGAGGCTAACTTGCAGGTAATCCAGCTGCTGTAGTCGCATGGTAATTGCATCGGTATTTTGTTTGTATTGATACATTGTAAACAAACTGCAGTGAGATTTTTTCTTTAAGTGAACTTTTATGTCGCATCTAAAGTAGCCCTCCCATGTTTTTAATTTATACTACTGACTTACGTTACTGGTAAGCTCTTACTGGGGGCTGTTCAATGAGCTGCTGTTCTTGTGTTCATACCTTATTTCCCACCTTTAGGTATTTCAGGCGATTATGGGGATCAAGGTCCAGCGCCCTCGCTGCTTCTTTGACATTGGAATCAGCAATGTGCTTGGTAAGAAGGAGAAATCTACTTTCCGGCAGCTTTCTGGCCTTTCTTTCTTAACCTTTGTATGGTGTCCTGGTAGGCTGGATCCCTTTTCAGTGCTTACCAAAGGAAAAATTATGTGGTTTATTATTTCAACCTCAGACTCCTTGCATTTGGCTCGTTTTTTGTGAGGAACATTTTTTGTCTGTTCTTGTCTTCCTGCTCCTGCTTTGCCCACACAAGAGTCCCACATTATTACATTGAACACCTACACCTGCCTTTTCCCCTTCATGTTACCTTCCTTACTATTGATCAAAGCAGTTGATGTGTACTGTTATTACTTTGACCCTACTGTCTCCACACAGTCGGCAGAGTTGTGGTGGAGCTGTTTGCAGACATCTGTCCCAAAACTTGTGAAAACTTCAGATGTCTCTGCACAGGTGAATCAATTCACTCAATAAGACTGTGCCACAAATTATTACAATCAACAGCACAGTTTGATATTAATCAGCTCTGTTGTTTGATCCAGGTGAGAAAGGCATTGGGAAAGGAACTCAGAAACCGCTTCACTACAAAGGATGCCTTTTCCATCGAATTGTAAAAGACTTCATGATTCAAGGAGGAGACTTCAGTGAAGGTTCGTTTGTTCTACTTGACTTTAAAGACCTGTGACGTGTGACAAATGTGATTTATTGAAGGAATGGAAAGATAAAGCTACTGAGAGTGAGTATCTATTAGTAGCTGTCAGTTTTTACTTGAGCATCCTGATGGTGTCCTCCTCTTATGAAAATATAATGAAAAGTTCCACCAGTCGACAGACCTCAAAATGCCACGCGGCGTGTTTTCTGTGTTTTGACATCATAGGCAATGGAAGAGGAGGCGAATCCATCTACGGAGGCTTTTTTGAAGGTAAAGAAGCCTGTGTGAAAGCTGTCAGTAGTTATCCAAACCAATGTTGGTTTCAAGTTGGCAGTACAATCTTCTCCTTTTCCCCCAGATGAAAGCTTTGCTGTCAAACACAACAACGAGTACCTGCTGTCCATGGCCAATAGGGGTAAGGATACAAATGGATCCCAGTTTTTCATGTAAGTACCATCTCTAAGTAAGTGCCATTCCTACATACTGACTTAATGCAATAATAGTGGTAAAACTGGACTTTGAAAGTAATGACATACCTTCTTTTTTCTCTCTCTCTCTTTTCTTGAATGTCCTGCGTTCACTTCTCAGAACAACAAAACCTGCGCCCCATCTCGACGGGTAAGTGGCTCTTATCTACATTTCGAATTGATTACAATATGCACAACGCGCACATCGTGTAACTACATATCACTGCCATGTTGTTTTTTCAGTGTCCATGTGGTTTTTGGTCATGTGATCTCTGGCCAAGAAGTTGTTCAAACCATGGAGAACCAGAAGACGGACCACAACAGCCGGCCGTACGCTGAGGTAAAAGTTTTGAACTGCGGAGAACTCATCCCCAAATCTAAAGGTCTGTTTGTGTGAAGCATGTTCAGAGTTTTCCGAAGGAGTTTCAGTCTTCAGCTCATCATAATAATGCTGTTTATATTGTTGCAGCAAAGAAAGATGCAAAAAAGAAGGAGAGGGCCTCCTCCAGTTCCAGCGGTAGCTCCAGTGAATCTGAGAGCTCCTCAGACTCGTCCTCTGATAGCGAAGAATCAGAAAAAGAATCCAAAAAGCGGAAAAAGAAGGCAAAGAAGCAAAAAAAGAAACAGAAGAAGGACAAGAAAAAGTACTTGATCACCTTTTTTTACTGTCTGCTCTGTGAACAGCACCAAGTGTCTTGCTTCTCAGCGATAATATTTTCACAGGTCAGAAGCTGAAAGTGCTGAAGAGAAGGAACAAGACGAGTTGGTTACATCTACGGTGCGTCCTGAAGAAATACCGCCCATTCCTGAGAATCGATTCCTTATGAGGAGAAGTCCGACAGTCCAAAAGGTAAAGGAGGAGGTCGGGAAGGAACCGCAAAATAAAGAAGAACGACCAAGAGAAAGGTGTGTTTGAAACTGACTGAATTGTCATTATGACAATTACTAAAATGAAATACAGTTTGTTAGCTTTCATGCCTCCTCCCCCACCCATAGTGCCGGCACAACTTATAACTCTCAGCCAGGATATCACAGGAGGCTCGTGATGACTCGATCTGGCAGGAAGATAAAAGGCAGGGGTCCACGGGTAGGTACACTGCAGACATAAGACTTTTTTTTTTTTTCTTTCCTACTTTAACATTCATTATGGTTGATTTATAACATGCTTTATTATGTTACTAGTGTTTTTACTTTTGCATAGACACGCAGAAGTTTTTTGTTTGTTTCTCCTATCCAGAGATACCGGACTCCATCACGCTCTCGTTCAAGGTCTAGAGATCGTTTTCGCCGCAGTGAAACTCCCCCGCACTGGCGTCAGGAGATGCAGCGCCAGAGGATGAGGGCTGTCACAGGAGAGCGATGGATTAAGGGTGACCGGTAAGAGAATGTTACTTTAACTTAAAGACATTGTAAAGTTGAAAATGTGCTCTTTGAGGCACAACAGAATTTAATCCACTTTAAAGCCTTTGGGGAGAAATTTATGCTTCACTCCATATACATGCAACTATACATGCGATTTGCAATTCATAACTATAAAGCAATGGAAGGGACAGTAAAAGGATTATGAACACTGTGAATGTATTCTGCCAGTCAGCAGTTAGAGTTCATTTAATCTCAAACTGGTAAACATTGGTGTCCCTGCGGTGCACCTAGCAGGGATGAAGTGTTTGTCATAAAACAGAGAAATGGTGCTAGGCCTGGAGCCTTGTAACTGAGATGATCCCAGACATAAACTGTAAACGGTAAAATTCATTAACCACTGAAAAATCTTGAGTATTTCAAACCTATTAATAAACTGTAAGAATATTATTTCTAATGTGTATACTTTTATTTTATTTTATTTTTAGCCCTCTGGGGTCCAAGCTATTTCTTTTCAGTTTTAATATCCTTAACACTTGTAATATGTAAACATGTGACATCCTATGAGTAAAAATGCATATTCCACAATATGGGTGATGTACACAACATAGATTTAAAATTGATGGTGCATGCTAAGCAATAAAATTCACACATCGTATGGTATTGACTGAAGAAGTCTTTCAGATGAGTGAGACGTTTCTCCCACTGAAATTGCTGCGTCCAGATGAACAGAATCAGTTTTCTCACCTGGACGACTGAGCATGCATCAAGATGTATCATATGGTACATATACACTGGCCACTTCTTTAAGTACACCTTATTATTACTTATTAGTGCCTCCTTTTACCTTCAGAACTGCTGTTTTCATGGCATGGATTCAATGGGGTGCTGGAAACATTCTTCAGATATTTTGGTCCATATTGACATGACAGCTTCACACAGTTGCTGCAGATTTACTGGCTGCACATCCATGATGTCAATCTCCTGTTCCACCACATCCCAAAGGTGCTCTATTGGATTGAGATCTGGTGACTGTGGAGGCCATTTGAGTGCAGTGAACTGATTGTTATTTTCAAGAAACCAGTTTGAGATTATTTGAGCTTTATGACATGTGTTATCCTGCTGGAAGCAGCCATCAGTAGCTCAAATAATCTCAAAATGGTGGGTACTATGTGGTCATAATGGGATGGACATGGTCAGCAACAATACTCAAGTAGGCTGTGACATTTAAACAATACTTAGTTGGTACTAAGAGGCCCAAAGTGTACTAAGAAAAGATTCCCCACACAATTACACCGCCACCAGCCTGAACTGTTGATACATGGCAAGATGGATCCATGCTTTCATGTTATTTATGCCAAATTCTGACCCTATTATCCAAAATCCAAAATTTACGACCATGTCTATATGCCTATTTGCTGCCATGATTGGCAGATTAGATAGTTGCATTAATAAGCAGCTGAACAGATGTACCTAATAAAGTGACAGGTGAGTTAATCTGTATACTTATAAAAGAAAACAACAAAAAAAGTGAATTGTGTCATGTCAGATTTTTTTGTTTTTCTTTTTTTCTTTTTTTTAAGCTTAGGACATTATTCATAAACGATGTTATCTAAACTCAGTGCTGAGTTTTTTTTCCACTATTTCTTTTACAGAGGTGACATGAATGAGGGTCAGGATGAGGCTACTAAAGCACAGAAAAGAGAGAGATGGACATCCAGCACAAAGGCTGAACACACAACTGAGGGTAAAAAAGACAAGAAAACTCGATCTCATAGATCTAAAAGCAAAGAGGAGGATACTGTAGAAAAGGATGAGAGGCATAGCAAACACAAAGCAAAGAAAAGAGAGAAATCTCAAAGTCGCAGTAAAAGCCGAGAAAAAAATAAAAGGTCAAAAAGCAGAGAGAAGAGTCATAAGCATAAAAGTGATGACAGGAGAGGTCGCTCAAGGAGCAAAGATAGAAATGTTAAGAAAGAAAAGGAGCCGGAATCTGATCACAGCAAAGACCGAACTAAGGGTCATGAATCTGATAAAAAGCATAAAGAAGACACAAAAGGTAGAAATGGTGAGCGAACAAGGACAAAGTCCAGAAGCAAAGAAAGAGCAGCCAAAAAAGATGAGCATAGATCAAGTAGCAGAAACAAGGAAAAAAGCAGGACTTCAGCATCAAAAGAGAGAGAAGAAAAAAGAGAGAAAGACAGAGAGCGGGGCAGAGAACGCAGCAGGAGTCGGGAAAGAAGACGCAACAGTGAAAGGGAGAATAAGAGACGAGGAACATCTCGGGAAAAAGAACATCGAAATAGAAGTCCAGACAGAAGTAAGGCTAGGGACTCTCACAGAGGCAGGTGCTCAAGGAGCAGGAGCAGCAGGCGAGACCAGAGCAGGGATCGATCCTCTCATAGAAAAGTCAAAGACAGAGAGGCTGCCAGCCAGAGGAGGAGACGTGCCAGCAGCAGCTCTGAGAGTGATAGAGAAGAAAAGAAGAGTCAAAGGAGCCCAGATTCCAAAAGAAGAGCCAAGTCCAAAGACAGAAGGAGCCCGGCCAGCCAAAGACCAGATAGTACTAAAGAAAAAGATAGAAATGATAGCAAGAAGAATCGCTCCAGCTCTGACAGCGACTAAACCTGTGATAAAGTTCCTATTTTTGTCTTTGTTAAAAAAAAGAAAGAAACAGTGTACATGTAGGACACAGCATCAGCTTTCCATATACAGTGGGGCTTATTCACATTCTGCATACGGTACAAACAATTCTGCCTACCGTGACTGTAAACGCTTCCTCTGAGCTAATTACTGAACTGTTAAATAACTGTGGTATACAGATGATGGAGAAGGTAGAAAAGACCTTTTTCAACCTTGATCATTTAATGAACCTGCTCATACTTGCAGTTCCAATCTCTGTAGCATCATGCAACCTTTGTCTGAACTGTGGACTTTATGGGGATCTCATGGGTTTGTCCACCACTGAGTGTATAACACAGTTAATGGGGTAGCTGATGCTGTGGAGTAATTTTAGTGTAAAGGATTTGTAACTACAAAGTATGTGTACTGCACTGTGGCAGGGCTGTAAAAATACTAGGTATTCTAAATCTTACTTTATTTGATCTCATGAAGGCAGACTGGAGGCAGTTTTTTTTTTTTTAATGAATTATTATTCAGTAAATTCTGTTTTGGCTTTAAATTTGTTCTGATTTCATTTAAAGAAAAACAAAAGAACAAAAATTTGATTTTACTGGTATCCTTCTCCTTCAAGTTATTTTTACTACATCAATTAGCCTGGAAGAAAACACTTGCATCTTGCATGCTCATCTTTGTCACTGTGTCAGATTATATACACCCATGGGGTTTTTGTTTTTAACCATTTACTGTAATCCTGTTTGTTTTATGAAAGATAAAATGTTAATGCCATGTTGTGAAGTATAACATAAAAGGTTCTGTTCTGTTTTGTTCAAACTGACTGTAAGAACTGCTGGAGTGTTTGAATTAAAAGGCTGTGTTTGATTTGAATTCATTGTTTTGTTTTTTTCTGTAAAAGCTGTCATGATCACATTATCTTTAAGCGATAACATTAACATTATTACTGGAAAGTGACACTGAATTATTACACTTTGAGTCAGTAGGTTTGAACTGCTCTGTCACTGCAGTGGAAATCTGTACCCAGGAGTTATATTTAGTTTGGATGAATCATCTTTTCTGTGATTTCAAAAAACAAATTCTGAGTAATGTTCTTTTTATAACAGTGATTCCCACAGTTTGTGTCATGCCCCTTGGGTGGGCTGTGAAGATACTGCAAGAAGCCAAAAGGAGTGACAGTAAATTTGCAAACCCCTTAACTTCAATCTTTTATTTTGTTGGGTTTTTTTTGAAATGCAGTTTTTAAAATTGTGGGAAGGCTAGAGCCTTTCCCAGCTGTCACAGAGCAAGAGATGGGTACACCCTGGACAGGTTGCCAGTCCATTACAGGACTAATGCCTTTACTCCAAATATACCTCGTCATTGTGGTCAAATAGCTCAATTTCTGGCTCATCTGACCGTAAAACCTTTCCAGAAGGTGTTTGGCTCATCCATTTAGGCAGCTGAAAATTTCAGATAAGCTTGAAGGTGCCCGTTTCGGAGCAGGGGCTTCTTTCTTGGTCGTCATCCTCTTGGCCCATGGTGACGTAAAACTCGATTCACGGTGTTCCAGCAGTTTCCAGTTCATGCCAGGCTTGAGCCTCTGTGGTTCCTGAACACCCTTACCAGTTTAGTCTCTTCTTAGGGTCACAGTTTGGGCCTTCTTCCAGACCTGTGGTGACACATCTGAATAACTTGGATCTGCATACAATTGTTAGAACTGATGATCTTGGAACTGCAGTTGTTTAGAAATGGCTCCAAGAGACCTTCCCAACTTGTGTAAATCTACAGTTCTCCTTTTTACATCTTCACTGGGTTCCTTGAACTTTCCCATTGTTGATTGTTGGTCAGTCCAATGAGTGCTGTCAGCCAAATCATTTTTCATGCTGGCAAAGAGAAACTACAAGTTGCAGTAAATCGTGATCACTAACAAGAAGTTAATAGGCCTCAGCCTTGTCAAGTTAAAAGACACTGTAAAACCTTCAGCACCACTAATGAACAGTTTAAGTTAGTGTATGAATATATTTGAAACTGTATGGATACTTTTGACGCTGTGTGGATAAGCAGACATTTAAAATAAATTCAAACTTGTGCACCTAAATCTTGTTTTTTAAAGTCATTAATGATGTATGCTATACAATCAGTCCACCCTAGAAAAAAACAGTTAAAAGAATAATTTAAAGCCCCCAAATTACCATGACATTCATGCCCATGATGAGTGTATGTAGATTTCAAACCACAACAGTACATTTACTGTACATTTACAAATACTGTATATACAATGCTTTTATACTATGGTTACTGAAAACCAAACTTGAATTTTCATTCAAGTTTAAATTAACCCTCTTTCAGGGACAGAACACCCCGAGTTTCCCTCAACTCACAGTTAAACTCACAGCTTTCACTACACCTGCTTTCTGGAACGGGGTCCATTACTGCACCCAATCCTCGCCAGCTGGATCCAACCTATCACCATGTGAATCCAAGCCTTCTCTTCGCGTCCTGAATATCTACAGCTGTGTGAAGCTTTTTAATGTTCTGGGTGGCCACTGAAACATATTTGGGCATCTGAGCTCCAGTACGGTCCTGAACAAGGTAGCTCAGCCTGACTCCACTAAGAACAGGATCGGCCCCACCGCCGATCCCTTCCCTCGCAGCTTTGCAAAGTGGAAACACGTTTCGCTGAGCCTCGGCTGCTGCGTTGATAACTTGCTGTGAATACTGCTGGAAACTGTTTTCTTCTTCAGCGATGAGTTCTGCCTTCTTTGCTTCAAACTCGCGTTCCTCTTCTCTCAGCTGCTGAAGCCTGACACTTTTTTCAGCCTGTATTAGAAAGGCAGAGACAAGTTTTAATGAGCAAGATGCAAAGTTTCTGAGGCAAATTTATTACTTTTTGGCTGACATTACCATTTTCACAGCATTGAAGTCTTGCACGTCTTTTTTTTCTTCTCTGATTTTCTTGGCTTTTAGTTGCTGCTTCTCAGAAAATATTCTCTCAGCCTCTTTCTGGGCCAGTAGTGCTTCTTGAGCCTTCTGCTTGGCTATTTTGTCCCTCTGTTCCTTCTCTTGTCCCTGGTGAAACAGTTTGTGTTACAGGCATGATGAAATTTTGTCAGCAACAATGTGGATTTCTCTACACTTACACAGAAAACAGACATTGGAGTATATATATATACACACCTTGATGGTGTATTGAAATAGTTTGAGGAGCTTGTATACCAGTTTGAAATATTTAAACATCTGCAACTCGGGGATCTTCAGATCTAGTTTACAAGCAGCCAAAGCTGTTGAGCTTATAGAAAAAGCTCTTTAGAAGACATGGGAAAGTGATTCAAGTCTAAAATGGGATGATAAAGAATGGGACATAATGTGTAGGAACATTAAAAAAAAAACGGTCGAGGTGTGCAAGCTACATCGTAATCAATTTAAGATTAGCATCATGATGGGCAGACATCTTAGAAGATGGAAGATTGAAGGGGAACTCTCCATGCAAAACTGGATTAAAATGAGGACGAGAGCTGCAGCATTTGAAAAGACATCCTGCAAACGATTTGGAAAATTGGATGCATATTTTAGAAAATAGAGCAAATATACACCCACAGGCCACTTTTTTCAGTACACCTGTTCAACTGCTCATTAGCGCAAATATATAATTAGCCATTCACATAGCAGCAACTCCATGCATTTAGGCATGTAGACATGGTCAAGATGACCTTCTGAAGTTCAAACTAAGGTTCAGAATGGGGAGGGAAGGTGATTTAAGTGACTTTGAAGGTGGCATGATTGTTGGTGCCAGACAGGCTGGTCTGAGTATTTCAGAAACTGCTGATCTACTGGGATTTTCCTACACAACTGTCTCTGAAAAAGAAAAAATATCTAGTGAGCAGCAGTTCCCTGGGTGAGAATGCCTTGTTGATGCCAGAGGTCAGAGGAGAATGGTCAGACTGCTTTGAGCTGATAGGAAGGCAACAGTAACTCAAATAGCCAACAAACCTATGAAGAAGAGCATCTATGAATGCACCTTAAACCTTGAAGCATTTGGGCTACAGCAGCAGAAGACCACACCGGGTGCCATTTTTGTCAGCTGAGAATAGGAAACTGAGGCTTCAGTTCACATGGGCTCAGCAAAATAGGACAGCAGAAGATGTGAAAAGTGTCGTCTGGTCTGATGAGTCAATTTCTGCTGTGACAGGCAGGCGGTAGGGTCAGAATTTGGTGTAATAGACATGAAAAACATAGATCCATCCTTCTTTCTATCAACAGTTAGGGCTGCTGGTGGTGTAATGGTGTGTGTGTGTGTGGTGGTGGTGGTGGGGGGGTTCTTGCTTTGGGCCCCTAGTACCAAGTGAGCAGTGTTTAAATGCCACAGCCTACCTCAGTATTGTTGCTGAGTTGCTGACCATGTCCATCCCTTTATGACCACAGTGTACCCATTTTCTGATAGCTGCTTCCAGCAGGATAATGTGTTTTCGATCTCAAACTAGTTCCTTGAACATGACTTTGAGTTCACTGCACGCAAATGGCGTCCACAGTCACCAGATCACAATCCAACAGAGCACCTTTGGGTGTGGTGGAACAGGAGATTCACATCATGGACGTACAGCCGAAAAATTTGCAACAGCTGTGTGATTCTTTTATGTCAGTGTAGACCAGAATTTTTGAGGAATGTTTCCAGCATCTTGTTAAATCTGTGCCATGAAGAATTAGGTGGCTCATAGAGCAAAAGAGTCCAACCTCATGCTAGCAAGGTGTCACTAATAAAGTAACTGGTGAGTGTATAGAATTTTCAGGAGGGATCTAAGCCTCAAGGTATGGACAGATTTCTGTGTACTGTTTATATACTGCTATAATAGACAGAAAACATGTCAACTGAAAATGAAGAAATGCATTTACAATCAGACATTTATGTGGTGATGAGCGTTGGGGGAGGAGAGGGTATTGTGTATGTTTTTTTTTTTATTATATTGGGTTTTTTCTCTCTCTCTTAAGTTTAAATAAAAAATGTTTTTCAGAAAAAAGGCATTTTTGGACCCACATTTTAAAAAAAAAATGGGTTTAGAGGAAATACACAGGACATTTCATGATGTATCAGGACCTTTTGGTAGCATTGAGCTTGAGTTACCATTAACTCTCTGTGTGCGCTGATTGACTTCAACATTGCAGCTTTCTTCTCCTCCTCCTCCAGCTGCTGTTGCACCTGTTTTGCCTCCCTCTCTAAGACAGCCCTGGCGATCCTCTCCTCCTCACTGACAGCTTGCTCCTGCTGTGTGGCCGTCAGTTTCTTTCTGATCATTTCTCTGTGTTTCTGGGCCTCTCTGGAGAAAAAAAAAAAACAAAACATCACAAGTATCCATTCTATATAAGTCAGAGCACTGGAAAAACTTTGATCCGGAGCTGTTCATTGATATTTACTGTTTTGCTGCATCTTACCTAAGCAGCTCCTTTTCTTTTTCTTTGCGTAATTTCATTATTTTTTGTTTGGCAGAGAGAAACAGTTTCCTTTGCTCCTCTTCGGCCTCCTGTCTTTGAGCATTTATGGCTCTTATGAGGTCTCTGTTAGTGATTTGCTCCTGTAAAATGCATTAATAAACTTAATGTCTAATCAAATAAATCCTAGATAACCTATGCCGATAAGACCCTACCAGGTGAGCTTGCATAAGGTTTCTCTTCTGATCTGCTTGTCTTTCTGCCTCCATCCTTTGCTCCAGCTGATGGAGTGCTTGGAGACGCTCGATCTCCTCTCCATCCTTCTGGTTCTCCAGCTTTTGTCGCTCTCTCACCAGCTCGTTTTCCTTTATTCTGTGGAAAAGTAATCATATAATTGTCACGGTCCTGTTTGATGGTGTTTTTGGCTTTCAAATTCTTAACAGATTCAGCTGCAGGATGTTCACAGCTCAGTACTAGGTCTTACTGGTTTCTTAGGTCTTCTGCAGCAACCTGTCTCACACGCTTCCCCTGCAGTGCCTTCTCCTTCTCCTGTTTCAAGGCTTCATCCTCTCTGGTCTTAACCATATTCAGAAATTCTTTGTCCACTTCTTTACTGGCACTCTTTCTTTTTTGTTTAAGTTCAATCTGAGCATCCCTCTCCTTCAGCACCTCTGTCAGCAGTAGTGCACTCTGTGGAGGAGGTAGTATTTATTTGGTATGCGAAAATGTGCACTTTTATGTTCAAGAGGGAGAATAATGTATAAGTGAGACTAACATGAAGTCCTTTGACTCTGTCGGTTTGATAATAGAGCTGAGTCTTGGCTTTTTCAATAATCTCCTTCCGCTTTTGCTCCTTGTATTTGGCTTCTTCTAAATCAGCCAGTCTCATTTGCTCCTCCTCGATTTTCTTGCGAATCTTCTTCTCCTCCAACGTTTTCTGCCTTTGCCCCTGTGACAAGATATACACATGCAGTGTGTCAACCTTTTGCCTTAGTGTGTCCAGCGCCTTTCAACCTAACAAGTGCATGTGACCATATTAGTGCAAATCTAATCAAAATCTTAGAAAAGATTTCTCAAAAAGGAGCTCACATGGATGGTATCAGGCCATAGTTTCACCACCTCCTGTGACTGCAGGTGCAGGTTCTCTCTCTGTTTAGCTGCCTCTCTTATTTTCTTCTCTTCTTTATTAACCCCACTCAGTTCCTCTTGAATCCTCAGCCATTCAGCCTGACCTAAGACAGTAACACGTCGAAGGTCTGGTGGCTGCGTAGCTCTAATGGCTTCATCTGCTGACACTTTTAAAAAACAAATTACCATTAGAGCATGTCGTATAACCTGACCACTACACCAGGAAGGTAACTTTGAAAATGCAACCTCAGTTTGTGTAATCCGGATAGTGAGGATGATTTAATGCCCCATATTAGCAGGCGCAGGTTTAATGTACTTGTACTTTAAGTATTTCTATATTATGCTACATGGTGCTTCTACTCTACTATAATTTAGATGCAAATATTGTATAAAAAGTTAATTTCAGCTGTTCACTTATTCACAAGGGGTCGCCAGAGCAGATAATTGCACTCGATGTATGGGGTTATATTTCGGTCAAAAGTCGCGCGCGCGCAAAAACACAATCCGCGCGAGAAAACCATAATCCGTACCAATAATTTAATTTTACGCGCGCAAGAATGCATTCACATTCGCTCAATGAATTTCCGCGCGCACAAAGAAGCCAGCGCACACGCGAGACTGTGTGCTGAGCGCGCGCTACAGCAATTTCACGTGACTCTACGCGCGGAAAAAAATTCTACGCGAGCGAAGAAACTTACTTTTGACCATCCGGGGCGGAGCCCAAAGGATTCACACGCCCTCACATGATTGGTCACTTTTAAATCGATCACGCCCACAGGGCGAGGGCTTGACTTTGATTGACAGCAGTTGTTACAGGAAGACAAAGTTGGAATACCGCCGTAAGGTAATGAGCGCCCACTGCTCAGTTCAGCTAGAAAAAGAAGATTTAATGAAGTATATTTTATTTTATTTTATGTTTTTACAGCTGGCAAGAAGTTCTTAAATTACCATAATTCATTGTGATCTTTGGTCGGTCACTTTTGTGTTATGAAAACGTAACGCTTTTAAGAGCTCTTAAAAGCGTTATGTAAGGTAACTGTAGCTGTCGCAAAGAAAGGGTGTTTATTTGTTCATGTTTACTGTTAATTTCTTTGTAACTGAGAACGTAAGTACCGTGTGTTCTATTACTGCCATCTGTTGGTGGAATTGTATATTGCACTGAGAGGTGATCATGCACTGAGCGCATGATCATGATCGAGAGAGAGAGACGCAACAGAGGTTACCGACAGCACCCACAAGAAAAATAAGTTTTGATTTGAGCTTTAAAACGGAATATGGACAATAACCTTTCCTAAGTGTTTGGGCAGAAGGCACACACGGTATGTTCTGTATTTTATTTTATATGTAAGCTTTATTTGGTTGTAATGTCAGTTAATTAA
>VUQJ01042393.1:0-15206 GCA_015108635.1 Andinoacara biseriatus
ACAAAGAAGCTGTCTCGCTTGACTCTGTCATTCCAGATTTGAGAAACGATTACAGGCAGAATTCCAGCGTTAACGCACTCAGCACGTTCTGTCTGGTTTTCAGGTGACAGCTATAACATCCAGGCTCACTTCCGCTGCAGCTACGTTGGTTTCTATCCAGCTACACTCGCCTTTGAATTCAAACCAGACCTGTCTTCCGCTGCATTTTACATTGTGCGCTTTATTGAAGCTGAGTGTGTAACTCCCTTGGGACTGGAGCTCGCAGCTGTAGCCCCCTACAAACCTCGCTCCATCCCTGCCTGGACTCCTGAGGTTCAGTGCATGATTGTGGATGGGTTGCAACCTGAAGGGTACTACTCTTTACTCAGCTGTTAAATACACACTGTAAATATAGAAAAGAAATCTGTCTTGTCAAATGTAACCTTATCCATTTTGTCTCCCTAAGGCTGTCAGCGAATAATCTAAAATCTGAGGTTGCGCTGAAACAGTATCGAATACCATCATACATGAACAAGCTCCTTATGGCACTGAAGCACTCTTTGTTCAATGTTAAAAGGTAAGTCACTTCAGATTGTGGTTAAACGGTGTTAAACGATAGTTCACCTCTTTTATGTTTAGTTTATCATAGTATTTGTTTGTTTTTATGCACTGCAGCTCTGAACCTTTGTAAGACTTACCCAACAGAGGTGCATGCAAGAATGCAAGTGTCCTAAGCAGCTGAATTGGATATTAGTTGGTCTTTAAGCTCCCTGGTACAAATTCTGTGCAATGTTGGATTGTACCGATGAGGGAATAGAGAAGGTGCTTTTACAGCTAGTGAGTGAGTGGGTGTCATCCCTGCTGTGCCCTGCACATCCAGTATTTCCAGTAGCACAAATGCCTCTAATGTAGGCTGCTGTATGCGCCATGTCAGAAAGGACAACTGTCGAAAACACTGCCACCAGATTCTCCCAAAGTTCATGTGTGAAAATTTAAGCTTGGCACTTTCTGCGTAATCTTGTGACAGCAATGAAGAAATTATATAAAGCAACTCAGTTTCTGCACTACGGTATATACTGTAGTATATGCAGTACATGGTGTCAAACACTTTTCATCTGGTGTATCTCAAAGAGCCTTGCTGGAGAGTCCCTTGAGCTGGGAGAACTACACAGAGAAGTTCCAGGTGCTGCTGTACCTGGAGGAGCTCCAGATGGCGGTGGACATCAAGAGATACAACATCCCTAATGCTGACAAAGAATACGCTACCATGACCAAAGACAAAAAAAAGAAGCTACTTGCTCTGGAGGTAAATATGTGGCATTCACATCCACCGATTCTGATCACATTTAGTTGTCATGGTTAATTCATAAAATAACACCAACAACTCAGCTTACCCAACTACGATATGTAATGTCTGAAAAAAAGTGCACCACTTGAAAAATTGATGAAATAAGGCAGTTATTAGAGAGCATATGATTGTAGGTTTCATTTTAAAGCCCTGTTGGCCCCAGTTTCATGAACAGAGGAGAGTTATATAAGTTAACACTGCAAAATGCCCCCCAGTTATGAAAGTCATGCACTTAAACCATAGTAAACTCATCCTAAACATTATATCACCTTCACCTTTGTAGCAATGTGCATTTCATGCAATCATTTCCCCAAATCGTCGCAAAAGGCGACAGTGTTCTGACTGTTCACTTAGTCAACTGGAGGTGCGGTCCATCACGTCTACGCAACCTTGATTTGTTGTGGCAACAAAGGGGGACACATTCAGCTGGTCTCTGTCTGTGTCATCAGAGCTGTCATTGTAACCAGTAATTCTTATTCACTTCACAGGTGCCTGGTGTGTCTGAGAATCGTCCCTCGGTGCTCCGAGGAGATAACTTGCTTGCGTATCCCGTCGGAGAACCAGGGGTCAAGTACCGTGGCTACGTCCACAGCGTGGAACTGGACAGCGTTAAATTGGGTTTCAACTCTAAGTAAGATCAAGACTGTTTATCATAAAAATACAAGTCAAGGATTGATTTCTGCTGTCTCACAAATAAAATAGACATTTTAGGCACCTTACATTTTGTGAATTTCTTTGCAGGTTGCTTGATCGCTTTATAGAAGGCATGAAGTTCAGTGTTGAGTTCACTATAAACCGCTTGACTCTTCAGCTTCAGCACAGAGCAGCAGAACTGGCAGCTGCAAACAGACTGGAAAAGGTGTTGTTTCCTGCTGAACCCAACATCACCTTTCAGCAAAGTGACCTCCCCGAACTCAGGTTACCAATCATATACTTCTTTATACACAGTGCATGTGTTATCTGGTATTTCTATATTATCCCTTCTGTCTGTGTGAATAAATAATGTAAAATAATTATAGTGCTGCACATTCAAACACTCTAATCACCTAAGGGTGGAATTTTAGTTCTTTGTAGACTTAAAGGTCTCTGCAGTGCTAGGCAGACAAAGGTGTTATGGTTAATTATAGCCTCAGAACTGATGTCCATAAATCCCAAATCAAGTTACTCAGGCAGGTTCATTGACTGCTCACTAGCGTGAACTCATGTCTGGAGAAAGAGCTGAAAGAAATTGCATACATATTTGTGCACACCAGATAAAACTTCCTTATGATAGACTAATACTAAGTTCCTAGTATTTTTCTTCAATTGAAGAGGTTTTCCTAAAAAAAAAACTTACTTTATATTTCCATCAACAGCCTGCGTGATAAGCAGCTGGAGAGAAATCCAGAGCAATTTCAAGCAGTAAAACACATTGTAGCTGGCTCATCCAAGCCTGCACCTTACCTGATTTTTGGTCCACCTGGAACAGGTACAGAGTCCAATATATTGTGACCTCATGGTTTGACCTGCTGTCCTAGCAACTTTTCATAACTCTAGAAATGCAACACAGCTGATGTCATTCTTATCTCGGTGTGTTCAGGCAAAACTGTGACTGTGGTGGAGGCCATCAAGCAGATAGAGAAGACCCAGGTGAACTGCCACATTCTGGCCTGCGCTCCATCCAACAGTGCAGCTGATCTGCTTTGCAGGAGAATTTTGGATCATGTGGACAAGCATAAGGTGTACCGCATGTACGCCACCAGCTGGGCCCCAAAATTTGTTCCTGGCGAAATAAAGGTCAGTGCTGGGAGTTCCTTTATTTCGAATGATAATAAAACCCAGTAGTTGAATGATTCCATTCACCTACAATGACATTAAATGACACTTCAGCAGGCCACATGTAAAATATCTACTCTGTATGTGAAATGCACTTTGTGGTCCACCGTAGTGTTTATGGTCAACACATCACTTCCTAACTGCAGTGATTCTGTGCTTTACACGCTTGATACTATTTTATTAAATCTCAGTGAGGTTTATAACATCATTTCACTTTACAGGAGTGTTCTAACCTGGTAGGAGACTGTTATGTTTTTCCTGCTAAAGAAGAGCTGATGAAGTATAAGATCATGGTCACCACCCTGGTAACTGCTGGAAGGTAGTCAGTGGCTCACACTGCAGTCATTTCTGCAATATACTGTGTACAGCATTAACGCAACATTTAACATGACAGATGAGGAATATGGGTTTGTGAAATGTAAACATGGTCTGATCTGTGCAGATTGGTCACTGGTGGCATTCCAGCAGGACATTTCACTCATGTGTTTGTGGATGAGGCTGGACACGCTGTGGAGACTGAATGTTTAATTCCACTGGCAGGTAAAGATGACAAACAGCTGTCCATCCTGTTGCTGTACTAAATTTGCTTTATATAATGTTCAATTCTTTATATATATATATATATATATATATATATATATATTTATGTATTTATTTTTTTGCTGTTTTTTGACACAAAGGCTTGCTTGATGCAACGTCTGGTCAGGTTGTTCTAGCTGGAGACCCAAAGCAGCTTGGCCCCATTCTCAGGTCTCCTTTTGCTCTGAAATACGGCATGGGTAAGTACAGATGTGCAAACACACTCATGTTGCTTTGCACACAAATGCATTGTTATAGGGGAAATAAGAATGCATAGTCCTCTGTTTCAGGTTTTCTTAGCGTACAGACTTCAGCTTAGACTTAGACTAACTTAAACGGGCAATCCTGCCTTACATGTAGTGTCAGGACGGTTACTTCTGAAAGCAGTAAGTTAGAGATAGTAGTAGTTACCCTTTTATAAATGTAATATGTAACTATTACTATTGAATTACTTTATGCAGTACGTATGCATATATGTATTACATACATACATACATTTCAAAAGTTGAATTTCAAACAATTTCTGCTGGTTATGCACTTAAATTTGACCCACAATGTTGTCCAGATATATAGCACAAGGAGGCATTTCTGGATGGCAAAAAAATGCAAAGATATTATACAGGGAGGCCCATGTGTCAGCATTAGTTTTCTCTTCATCCTCCAACAGTCCAAACACATGAAAATTAGGTTAATTGGTGTTTCTGAATTGGTTGTAGAGTGCTGAGACAGCATTACAGATGCGATGTTTGCTTTGAGAGTGTTGATGTAAAAGTATAGAGAAGGCCAGGAGGAACTACAGAGTGTCTTTGTGGATCTAGAGGAAGCATATGACAGGGTCCCAAGAGAGGAACTGTGGTACTGCACGAGGAAGCCAGGAATGGCAAAAAAAAAACGTGAGGGTAGAGCAGGACATGTATGAGGACAGCGAGACAGTTGATGGGGTTGATGGGGTGTGCAGTAGGAGTGACAGATGGGTTCAAGGTGGAGATGGGATTACATCAGGTTCTGGCTCTGAGCCCCTTCTTGTTTGGCATAGTGATGGACAGGATGACAGATGAGCTCAGGAACGAGTTTCCATGGATTATGATGTTTGCAGGCAACCTTGTGATCTGTAGTAAGAGTAGGGAGCAGGTGGAAGAGAGTCTGAGGAGGCGGAGGTGTGCTCTGGAGAGGAATGAAAGTCAAGAGAAGCAAGATAGAATATGTGTGTGAATGAGACCAAGACAAGTCTAACAGTGATGGTGGATGAGTTTCAATACCTGAAATTCAAACCATTCAAAGCTATCGACAATGCACAAGAGAGGTGAAGAAGAGAGTGCAGGCAGGGTGGAGAAGATGAAGATGAGCGTCAGGGGTCATTTGTAACACAACAAAAGCAGCAAAAGTGAAAGTTGGGGTTTAGAAATGGTAGTGAGACTTGCTATGATGAATGGTCTGCACTAACACAAAGACAGGAGGCTGAAGCTGGAGGTGACAGAGCTGAAGATGTTAAAATTTTCATTGGGAGTGACCAGGATGGACAAGATTAGAGACACAGCTCAGGTTGAGCAGTTTGGAGAGAAAGTTAGAGAGGCAAGGTTAAGAGGGTTTGGACATGTGCAGAGGAGGGACCAGTGAATACATTGGACAAAGGATGTTAAATATGGAGCTGTTAGGCAGGAGGAAAGCCACAGAGAAGATTAATGGATGTAGTGAAGGAGGACATGCAGAGGGTTGGTGTGACATGATGCTATAGATAAGTGGAGACAGATGATCTGCTGTGGTGACCCTTAAAGAAGAGAATAAGAAGAAGAAGAATTACTGGCTGTAGGTATGAATGGTTGTCTCTCTATTAGTCCTGTGATGGACTGGTGACCTGTAAATGGTGTATTCTGCCTTTTGCCCTATGACAGCTGGGATAGGCTCCAGCTCCTCCCCACGATCCTGATTTGGACAAGCGGTTAAGAAACTGCATGGGTGATTATGCCCCATGTGTGTGTGTGTGTGTGTGTGTGCGTAAACTGTTCTGTTCTGTCTATAGGAGTGTCCCTCTTGGAGCGGATGATGAAGGACTTCTCTATGTACCAGAAGCGTGATGGTGTGTTCAGCAACTGTTTTGTCACCAAACTTCTGCGCAACTACAGGTCTGGTAGAAGAGATGGTTAAAGGATTCTTGGTAACAAAAACTGGAAAATTAGTGTTTGATTTCCAACAATGTGCCTTTCATTTCTTCTGTCAGGTCTCATCCGGCCATTCTAAAAATTCCCAATGAGCTGTTCTATGACGAGGAGCTGCAGGCTTGTGCAGATGAATATGCACGAAACCTCTACTGTGGATGGGAATACCTACCACGGAGGGTAATTAAGTGGCTTAAGAAAATCAAAGCATGAAAAGCCCCACTTCACAGCAACACAAAGGCAGTTAAAAAGTACACCAATGCAAAATTGTTTTACATCTCCTAGAACTTCCCAGTGATCTTCCATGGAGTGACTGGTAAAGATGAGCGTGAGGCCAGCAGTCCTTCTTTCTTCAATGTAGCAGAAGTGGAGGTGCTGATGGACTATGTGCGGAAACTGCTGCGGAGTCAAGGCAAGAAGGGTGTAGCTAAGATTACACCCCAAGATATAGGCATCATCGCCCCCTACAGGAAGCAGGTCTGAATTAATTTCCAACATACTAAATGTAGTGTTCCACCTTCAACTACAAATGAACACATGTGGAGAGCATAACATGCAGATTTAATTAAAGCTGTGGTTGTTTATTTCCATGTCACATAGGTGCAGAAAATCCGCATGGCCCTGGAAAAAGTTGCTAAAGAATTTAAAGAAATTAACAATATGGAAACCCTGAAGGTAACTAAATATTCGACATTATAACAATATGAAACACAGAGTAGAAAGTATGTCAGAAATGCATACATGTGTGTATGTGTGTCAGGTTGGTTCGGTGGAGGAATTCCAGGGCCAGGAGAGGAGAGTGATCTTGGTGTCTGCAGTTCGAAGCAGCCCCAATTATGTAGAAACAGACAGGAAGTTCAACTTGGGATTTGTCAAAAATGAGAAGGTAAACCACACAAACACACAGACACACAAAGAGCACACATTTAGAGATTTTTCTGACACATTCTTTTCTTGTCCAGAGATTCAATGTGGCTGTGACTCGAGCTAAAGCCCTGCTGATCGTGGTGGGAAACCCTAGAGTTTTGGAAACCGATCCCACCTGGGCCCGGCACGTGACATGATGGCTACTTTTGCTTTCAGCGCACATTAAATTTTAAACTCAACTTTAAATTTGAAAAAGCGATCCATGCTGACTTTCTCATTGTACACTTCCTTCCCTGTTGGTCTGCAGCTTCATTAAGTACTGCAGAGATGAAGGGGGTTACGCCGGTTTCGTTCAGGCAGAGGAAGACGAGGACGTGGTAGCTCGACTCGAGTTACTTTACATCTCAATTGAGACCAAAGGTAACAAACAGAGGCAAATTACATTAACTGTCACTGATCAAAAACACATGAAACTGATCATAGAATTTTCATAAATACCTCCATCACATTAACATTTAGAATGAATGTTCAAATTTTCCACCTTGAATTTTTTTCCCTGTTGCTTTTTCACCAGTTGAGACTGGAGAGAGTGTCGTTCAGCAGCAACTGGACCCCGAGTGGAGAAGTGATATGTGAGCCAAAGGAGAGCTCCAGATTCCCTGTTGGCATTCAGATTAATTCATTTTAGCATCAGCCACTATCAAAGGGCTTACTGGCATCTCTCTATATTAAATGTACAAAACAAGACAAAATAACCAAAGTATATTTTACTATATGAACTTGACCAAAGAATATGAAGACCAGAGAGCTGATTACTGTTTAGAGCAACCATTTTGTCTCAGGGAACTGCACCACTAACACCAGCACCAAAGAGATTGTGACAATCACATCAAGACTGAAGAGTTCCTCCAGCAACTCAGCAATGCTGCTTTCTAGCATTAGGAGAACAGCTGATGAAGCAGTCTCTCCTGCACATACGACTGACTGTGCTTCAAAGATTTCTGGGTTATAAGTAGATTCATCTGTGCCATCTGATTAAAGTACTCAATCATCAATAGATGATCAATAGAAGTGATTAGGGACCCATGTTTGACTTTGTGAAGCACCAAATTACTTGAATCTACAGTTTTAAACCAATCTATACTTAAGTACAAATTGTTTGTGCAAATTACTGAAATGTGCAGTGTAGCCTGTCCATGTATGAGGCTTCCATTGTATTTACTGTTAACACATTTTATTCATATTTACCAATGGAAAATTGTATATTTTGGAGCAAATTGATTAAAGAAATTTTATGACAACACATGAGGTCACTTAATGTTTAAACCTAACAGGTCTCTTTTACTTTTCAGTGTAAGGTCCAATTCTCATACTTAAATGTATTAAAACCATCTTCAAAACTTGGAATTCAGTGACTGCAAAACCAAACCAAAGTAGTATTTCAAAAATATTTTATTAACATGTTTGTCATGTTTCAGACATTCAAAACATCCCACTCCTGTTTGGAAAGCAGCGTCAATCAACATTTTCTGAAATTATGTTGTAACATTTCAGGCAGAGGCACTGATCAGATACTAACCCACTACATTCTGATCTGAACATATTGGATGGAAGAACATCTTGCTTTTGTGATTGTAGCAAGATGAATATTGGTAAGATGGAATATACCAACAGTGTGTCCAGGACTCTTTCTGGCTAAGAGTGAATACAGACTTCACACTGTACTTCTTTACTTTTACTCATGATGGAGAAGCACAGGCTTAACCTGTGGTTCCCCCTTCAATATGCTTTTTATTCCAATTCTGTTCTATACTTGTGTCACATTGATGTAAAATCTTTTTAACTTTACAGTTTAAGCTTAGAGCCAAAAGACATCACTGTTATTCTCAATCACTGCCTCTGTCTACACTATGTGGCACCATTTCAGCGTTCTTTAGGGGCTGCTCAAGAGGAACATTTTAATTGGACACTGGTTATTTGCCAAATCACAACTTAAAGAAGATCCCTACAGTGTCAAATAAAGGGCTATTAAACACCATGTAATGACAATGCTTCAGCCGATAATCTAGTTGTCAGCTACTTTTATGCACAGAACAGGCCAGTGTAATACAAAATTAATATGACTGTATACTGTGTGCATTCATCCTCACTAAGTCCAGTACACAGTGATGTGAGATGACTGTATACTGGACCTGAAACAGTACAGGCAGCAGGCAGGACTCATCGGGGGAAAAAGCGTTGGTGACGTCTGCCAGGGCCAGTGTGAGCACGACTGCGCATATTGTGTCCAAGACAATAGACCACTGTCTGTAGTGCCAGTTTAAGCCATCGCCATGGAGAGACAGCAACAGAGAGAGTGCGAGACAGACCAAGGTGCAGTCCAAAACCTCTCCATACACTCACTCCTGCATCACTTTATGTAGGTTTCAGTGGATTAATGCAGTGTGAATAGGCTCTAAATTTAGTCCTTTGTGTCAGAAGTGAAAGCTGCGGAAAACAGAGCTCTGCTGACACAGCACTTGGTGAAATAGAACTTTTGGGGTCTAAAATAAATTGTCTGACAAAAAGATTAAGCAGCAGGTCTGAAGCTGATGTATAAAAGGAGACTAAGTGGTACACACACATGTTCAAGAGAAGCAGAGGAAACAAAAGTAAAACTGTCTGCAGCTCATAGTTGTGAGAGAAAATCCACAAGACCCTTTTCTGTAAACAACACAGTGGCCATAAAGTATATGCACATATAAATACAAACATACATTCATACATATAAAAGTAAAGTACGGGGCTGGTCCTTCAAACAAATAGGCTTGTGTACTGGTGGAGAAAAAAAGAGGAAAGAAGCAATAACTGAGTGTGAACTGCAGAAGAAATGGCTTTTTAAAAAGGCTGATTTGTTTTGCTTTTAAACAGGCGTGTCAGTCTCTCATATTTGCCAGTGGCATATCTGCATCTGTGAAGTCCATGGAAGCCTTGATTTAAGGTTTCTCTAGGTTTGCTCTGTGTGTTGGGGGGAGGGGGGTAGTCCTCCCTCAGGTGCTGAGTGGCTAACACACTTATGGCCTTTCACAGAATCTGGCAGCCACCCCTCTTCTTACGCTTGCGGACCTGCAGAGCTGCTCTGGTCGCCATCTCAAACACATCCCGCACACCATCCTTGGTTTTGGCTGAGCACTCCAGGTAGCCAAAGGCACTGATGCGGTTGGCCATGTCTCTGCCCTCCTCGGGTTTTACTGGTTCCTGGGGTTTCATATACAGAAAGGGAGTTAAAATTTCAATGGTTGTGTGTGGACATTTATCTAGTGCCAGTAATTTTGAGAGAATATGTTGCCACAGTTGAATATAAACAAGACACACCATCGATGGAGATATCCTCCCATCATTAATGAAAAGATTAAATAAAAAAAAAAGATAGACCTGTTTCATCTTGGCCAGCTCTCTGCGTGTGTGTTCATCATTCCTAAGGTCCTTCTTGTTGCCCACAAGGATGATTGGGACATTGGGGCAAAAGTGTTTCACTTCAGGTGTCCATTTCTCAGGAATGTTCTCTGAAAGAATAAAGAAAAAATATAGATATCATAGACCTACATCATCAACCTTTTCCTCATGTACTAGCCTAACAGTTGTTAGGCTGCCTTGTGAACGTACCAAAAAAGAAGAATCACTGATAGCTGGTGACACATACTTTCTCTACAAAACAAGCAATTTTCTCTCAATGTCGATGAAATTTTGAGAGTAGGAATCTCATCCATGACAACAATGATTAAAGCAGCACAAATGAGAAGCACAATGGTTGTCATGGACCGTTACAACCTTTTCTACAGAGAAATTTACAGTATTTTATGATGCTTGTCTTCTCTGAGGCAAAGTTAAAGGACTGAGAATGCCACTGAAGTAAACAAGAGTAGTCCAAATTATCAGCTGTTCCAGATCTTTAAACAAGCCCACAGACAGTGACACTATGCTAAGCTTTGCATAACACTTAAGTAGTATCAAAGAAGTACCCTACTGAGACCTTGAGGAGATGCTGTGGTGGTAGAAGTAGCTGTATAAAAAGAGACATATGGCTCAAAACCTTTCTGAAGAAGCATGTCTAAGCCTTCTGTTTCTCATCCACTGGTCCCGATGTGCTGCAAACCCTCTGCAGTCTGCACATCCCCTCTGTCCATGTCTACCAAAGCATGTGCAGTTACACAGAGGTCTGCTGATGCCTCGACTGCTTTCCTCAAATTCTTTGGAAGAGGGTTTGTAATCTTGTGTGTGTGTGTGTGTGTGTGTGTGTGTATGTACATGTAATTGGAATGTACTGCAGTTCAAACTGTCATGTCATGGCTTCTCCATTCCAGTGGAAGTTGGAATTCCAGCAGTATGTTATGATGCCAACAACTTATCTAGTTTACACACGTGAAAAATTAAGTCTGCGGAGGAGGAGGAGTAGAAGAAGAATTGTTATGGGTAAAGAAACAGTAATTGGCAAGAGGGAAAAAAAAAAACTATGTAGGACAATTAGCCCTATGAACAGGTAAAATCTGAAACATTTCCCAGCCAGGGGACCTTTGTTGCAAAACAATCTTACAAAAATAATACATCAATCGGATTGTGCGACTTTGCTTCTTGATTTGAAAATGTCTAAACTGGGGAAAAGTGATGAATTCACTGAAACCTTACCTAAACTGTCGGGGCTGTCTATGGAGAAGCACATGAGGATTACATCTGTGTCAGGGTAGGAGAGCGGTCTCAGTCTGTCATAGTCTTCCTGCCCTGCTGTATCCCACAATGCCAATTCAACCTGAGAGAGACAAAGACACAGAACAAAACAAGTGTTGCAGGCAACCTCAGACACAGAGCATAAACTCACAAGCAATAAAATACAACAACAGAGTATAAACAACAAAAACAGAAGCAATCTTATTGGACAGAGGAAGCAAAATGATGAGATGAGAACAATTCATTCCTTCACTATCAGGCCTAAATGGCAAGTTTTCAGAGGTGGAGGTGGTTCCCACAGGATTTCAGCTGTTAATCAAAGTGTTAGAAGTCCCTCAGTGCCTGGTTTGCTTTAGATAAAAGAAAAGCCCTGCAAAATTATTTGCTAGAGGTGAGCAGGGGTTGCAACCACAAAGCACCATATAGGAATGTTTAGTGCACAGTAGCTTAGAAGTGTCACTTCATGGGGAAATTATGATTTTTTGTTGGTACAAACTAAAACAGTCGATGGATTAAACTGCAATTTTGATCCATTTTACCTCTCTGCTGATTTCATTTGCAGTATCCTTACCACTAATCACAGCTAGAAGAACTGAGTGCATCCTGATTTTACTACAAAGCGCAATGACAGGATGTCAGCAATTCATCTGGATTTTTCTTAAATCTGACATGTTTCTTATTGGCTCACAAGCTTCTCAGCCTGGCAAGGACTGCATAGACACAGCACTTATAGTGTACCACAGGAAAGATATTTTCAGTATTTAATGAGCAATGACACATAATCTGCTGTAAAATAAGCAGCTTCAAACCAGGATAAATCTCAATCAGCTGCCTTTAGATTCTTTTACCAGTAGATGTCTCTCAGGAGTCAGCTTCCCAAGAGAAACATTTTTTCTTATTAACTTTAACCACAACTCAATATAATGAAAGATTAATAAGTAGGCAACAGCTGCAAGTCAAACAGTTGCTCAAACTTCTACAATATTTTACTGCATCAAATAAAAGTTAATTTAAAAATCTTTGTGCAACAGCTGAGACAGTCAGTACAGTACAGTACAGTCAACATATTAAGGCCAAACCTCAACTGGTTGATCCCTGAGTTTGCGGCACAGGAAAAGGGAACAGGAAACGGGACATTAGTCATGATGTATTGGGAGAGGGGTCCCGACCTTGCACAGGAAGGTGGCACTGATCCATTTCCTGCTGTCGGTTGGAGATCTGCGGCTTTATAACAATGAAATGGCCCCAGTTTTCTCTCGGAACAGGCACTTATTGCCGTCAATGTTAATGGGATGTGGACCACAACTAACAGGGTCAAACAGTGTCACACAAACCTGGCTGTTCTGACGATTAGCTCTAGTTTTCAGCACTTGTGCCTCTTTTACTTAAGTAAAAAACCTAACACTGTACTCACACTCCATAACAAGTAAAAACCTACTGAATGTCTAAAACAAACAGTAACA
Organism: Andinoacara biseriatus; assembly: GCA_015108635.1. NCBI lineage: Eukaryota > Metazoa > Chordata > Actinopteri > Cichliformes > Cichlidae > Andinoacara > Andinoacara biseriatus. Next base: position 12,912 of record VUQJ01042393.1, read on the forward strand.
AGGAGCTCCAACTACACACTGACAATTTGAAAGAATCACACGCTAAGTGGCTTGGAGCCAATTGTTTAAAGGACACGTATCATGCAAAATCCACTTTTTTAGCCCTTAAATACATTTTTGTTGTGTACTTTCAGTGTCTAACAGTGCAGGAAATGTAAATGCATGCTGTTTGGGTGCTTTGTATTATTTTTGGTTCATAATTTTCAGTCTGTTCAGTTTTATCTCTTGCGTGTGATGTTTTTTTATTTCCGACATCACAGTATTTGCTGTGGAACTGCTAAAGAAGGTCATGGACCTCCGGCCGCCATTTTTTTTTTCACGCAGCAATTATGTAGTCCAGTTTAGTTATGCCGAAGTTGCACGTAGGTAAGTCAAAATATTCGGTTGTTGGATGTGGTAACCCACACGATTCCTTACATCGCCCCGCGGCATCAGAGCCTCTTCGAAGTGCTAAAATTCATCACAGTTCAGAGCTCCTTCGATGAACGCAGTGACACTCTAGGAAATGGACCTCAGTGGGGAGACTCATCTGTGTTTGCGCTAAGCACTTCAGGGATGAGTGCTACAGCAACCTCCGTCAGTAAAGAGGGATTTGCCGAAAAACTTTATCTGATTGAGGGGTCAGTTCTTACAGAAACCAGCACGGACACAGCAAAATGGCAACAAACTTTATTTTAGACAAATTTTGTGTGTTGATATGACGTCCTGGCCATTGTTTTGATAGTAGCATTGTGCTAACTGTTAGCACTGTGTGCTAGCTTTTAGCTCCTTGAGGATATAACTACTGCATGTTTTGAATAACACTATTTGGCTTTGTGTTTGCCATTTTTGTCTTGGGATTCAATGATGTTCAGTGACGTTCTTGAAGCTAGCTAGCTAACTCCTCTGTCGAGGCTTTGTTTACTTCATTCATATTGTGAATAAAAAGTTTCTCTGCCAGTAGCTAATCGTAACGCTGCTATTAAACTACAATATTAGCTGAACGGGGTGAAGTTGAACGCTCCGCGACCTGGAGGGGGGGCGGGGCGCAAGAGACCGCACCAAAACCGTTTGTTATAAATGTCAAAAGAAAACTAATCTTTAGTCAAGAAAAGTTATTACATGTACATCAAAATTACTGTATTGTTTCAATACTTTAAATTATTTATAGTTTTCAAACCAAAAGCAGATATTTTAAATACAGCATACCTGTTTGCCATCAACTTCAATGTCAGCGATGTAGTTCTCAAACACAGTGGGAACGTAGACCTCCGGGAACTGGTCCTTACTGAAGACAATCAGCAGACAGGTTTTCCCACAAGCACCATCTCCAACTATCACCAGTTTCTTTCTGATTGCAGCCATCTACAAAACAGATCACACTTTGATTACTATACAAGTTAAAGTTTGAGACAGTTAATGAAATGGGGAGGGAGGTGAAAAAAAACCAACAACTAGAAATTAAGAGCTGCCCTTGCTTTCCTGGGCTGAGAGTTGAGGGTTCAGCACAGCCATGGAAAAGCAGTGGGAGGGAAGGGACCAGGATCAGTCACAGACTTGGGAATATTTGTCTCAGAAGATCACAGGCAAATAAGCAAAGGAGAACAGATGTGCTGGGATGTGATTTCAGCTGGACTTATATAAAAATAAAATGGTCAAGTACAGCAGTATCAGGCACACCTGCCTACATCTAACTTACAGGAGCTTCTGCTTGCTTCTCACTACCACTGACTGAATGGTGTACAGGCAAAGAGGTAAGTCTACAAAGGGAGAGCAAGACTTCCCACTTTGGGAAGAATACTGATGATACTGATGAATACTGATTGACCAAAAACTTCTTTGATTTGTTGTCAGGTGATTTGCTAAATCTGCTAAAGCTGGACACAAGATCCTACACCTAAATGGAGATTGCAATATATTTTTACGTAAAAAAAAAACCTAAATATTTTACTCTCAAAACTGAAAACCTTAAATACCTATCCAACAAACTAATAGCCAAATATTTGGGTTCAGCTCTAGTTGCAGCACCGGTGGTCTACATGGTGCTGTACACTCATGACCTCTGTACCAAAATCACATTTATAATCATCTTCAACGTGTCATGTCTACATCCCTGTGGCCAAGTGACATAGAGCTCTCACTGGTTTGGTCTGACACCTCTATACTGCACACATTTCTCTTCTCTTTTATCCCTGAAAAAAATATATATATGTGAGTGAAACGAGAGAGAGAGAAAGCGATGGCCACACACACACACACACACAATAAACAGACTTATACACACAAGCTGGCTGGTTGCCGGACACAGTGTCCTGC